>CAUYRT010039736.1:0-98816 GCA_963574885.1 Lepilemur ruficaudatus
CGAGACTTTGTTACAATGGGGTGGTCACGCTTCCGTTATGATCCAAAGGGGCATGTGTGCTGGGTGGGCAGATGCTGCAACAGCACACTGAGCTGATGAAAATCTAAGTGGCTTTGAGAGGGAGAGAACTGCTTTTGCTGAGCGCCAGCTTTGTGACAAGCACATGATAGATGTGTTGACTTAATCCTCCTATAAGCCAGTTGTTGTTCAGGAATGATTTTGCTCTCCAGGGTACAGTTGGCAATGTCTGGACACATTTTTGGTTGTCACAGCTGGATTCGGGATGCTGCTGGCGTTGAGTGGGTAGAGGCCAAAGATGTTGCTGGATATCACGAAACACACAGGACACCCCCCAGGACAAATTATCCAGTCCAAAATGTCACTAGTGCCGCAGTTAAGAAGCCCTGCAATAAACCCGCAAGACAGTGATGGTTTTCTCTATTTTCCGCATTTTGTGGATGACAGAAGGTTAGGTAATAGTTAAAAGGTCAGAAAGCCAGAACTTGAGTCCAGATCTGTGTGGTAGCAGAGCAGAGCCAGAACTTGCGTCCAGATCTGTGTGGTTCTGATACGCCCTGCTTCCTTGCTGTACCTCTGAAAACTAGCCTCTTGCATGTGCCTGCCAAGGAAAGGAGGGTTTGAGGGGAAGCACTCAACAGGAATCTTATAAGCCTCATAACAAACGAGTTTGTGAGTTCCCCCATTGCTAATCAGATTTGTTCTGTTCCATTCCGGAGTCACGCCAACCTACCAGGTTTTAATTTAACCGCAACATGTGGAAAGGCTCAGTGTCTGAGGTTACCTGTTACAGCTGTCTTCACGCTGGCATAGTGAAAAGTTACCAAATGATTAATAGCCGTGGAGTTTCCCAAAACATCCAGGTGGAAGACACACCACCGGCTTATTCCCCTTTAATATTCAGTCGTATACCTTGACTGTAACAGGGGAACAGCAGGCACCTCTGGAGACCTGGGCATGAGGTATAGCTTCATGTGACCCCCTCTAAGTGCCATTTCACCAGACCACACGGTGGGTAATGGGCCTCCACGTCTCTGATTCACCCATGGGGAAGAGGACATTGAGTCTGCATGGCTGTGCTGTAATCAGATGTGCAGGGAGACTCTGAGAGCTGGAGGAACCTTTTCCATGCTGTCTCACCTGAAACGCTTGTCAATAAAAGCAGCCTTGGGGAGGTATTTTATTTGAAAAGAGGAAATTTCACTTCATTTCAAATAGTGTATGGTCCAGGTGAAGAGCCTGGGGTTTTTCTAATTATACCGTGAGCCATTGGGAAGTATAAACATGTTTTACACATTAAAAGACCTGGATTTTGTTGGAGAGCCTGGGGAATGTTCTCACTGGAGTCCCCCTCCTTTTACCTTGGGAAGAACTATTTGAATTAAAAAAGAAATCTGAAGCAGGAAAAAAGTAAAAAATACGAAAAAAATTTCATAACATTCAAGTAAAAGGGTTTCCTAAAAAATTCATGAGATAGGCTATAATAAACACTGGAATAACTTGTAACAAAAATATCAACAATTTTTCTTTTGCAGATGTGTCTCAAATACTTGGGGGTGGTTTCAAAGGTTTTAAAAGCTCTCTCCCATCGTTTTTATGTTGTCTATTTGTACCAGCAATTGAGTAAGATTTTTGCTAATTAGTCTAAATTCATTAGGCTTTAGCATAATTATGTTTCAAACTAACCAGCTAAATTGATATGATGGTGTTTGTCCTAAGAGTGACTACGTGACTGATAGCAAATAGTATATTCTTTTAAATTTGATATCTTAGAGCTTGGTGTACTGTCTGGTATTCAATAACATTTTGTTAAATAAATGAATACAATTTAAGCAATGGATATAAATAACTAAGCAGGGAAAAGATGGATGGGCTGAATGTGATTATGCTAGAAAAACAGGAGTCAGAGCTCTTAACAAGACCTAGCAGTTGTTTCTATGAATTCAGTGATACAGGTGTTCTTATCAGCTCTCAGGCGGGAAATAACAACAGAAGGCCACTATTCCAACTTTTTGCACAGAACATCCTTTTTGCTTGATTTGGTTGTCCAGTCTCTATTTCAAACATTCAGAACATTTCTGGGAATGGTGAATATATAACAGTAACCTTTCATTTTCAGAAAATCAGGCTGGTAATATTGTATTGAACTCAAATCTGCCTTTTAGAAAATATCTATTTCCTCCTGTTTCTTCCTCTTGAGATATGCAGAGATACCAGCCATTCCACATGACAGAGCTCAGATAATTGAGGACAGATTTCTTGGCCGTTCTTCATACAAATTGTCTTGACTCCTTCCTACCCACCCTCCGCTGGATGGTTTGAAGTGAAAAAATAGCCTCTTAAAATATGATCTTCAGGTTGCTGTTTGACCAACATAGAGAATCCATGGGACCGTTACCTCTGCCACTCCTGCTAATGAGGCCTTTTGCTGGCTCCTCTTGCTCTGCCTTCTGGTGTTCTCACCCCCCTGGCTAATTGTGCCGGCAGGGAGAGTGGTGGAGGCTGTGGCCTCAGTCACAAGCCAAGTGCCACATAAGGCAGCGCTATCATTTTCCTGCGTGAGTCTACTACAGGCCGATGGCCAGAGCAAGAAGACATAGTGACAGTCCCCACACTTGGCTATTGCAGCAGGGTTTTTTAAAAAAAAATGTTATCCAGAGTACCCCAAAAAGTCTTTCATACAGAGGCTCAATTGAACTCTTTAATAATTTTTTTTCTAACGTCAAGATCTCAAGCTGCCTAGACTTTCTCAAGGTTCCAAAATGGAACCATCCAACCTATTGTGGCTATACCTCCAATTTCTATTTTCACTAGCATGGTATTTTCTCAACATACAACCATTATTATAAGTTGGGGACCCCATTTTCAGGGCAGCTGGAATGGATGAGGGTTAGATAGCAAACGTAAGAGTACAGACTGCTGCCATCTAACCTTGGTATGTCTTCCCCATCCAGTATGAACCCTCCTGATAAATATCAGCCGTTCAAGGGGAACTTAAGACAGGTTGTCATTTTAACAGCCAAACTTTCTGTTAGATCACATTGAGTTTATGGTCAACTTGAACTCTCAGAAAATTGTTTTTATATGAATTCTTAGCAGTCTATGACTCTCCCTTCTTTGCTTGGGCAATTGCTTTTTGAAATATAACTTTACATTTAACTCTGTAAATAATATATATGTATGTATACATACAGTATGTACATATAATATATATATTATATATGCCATTTATTTCAGACCAATAAAATTACTCTTTAAGTTATTTTTGATCAAATGAATATGTTTATATAATTAATGTCAAATCATATTCATGGCTTGAAGCCCACCTGTGCCTACTCCTAATTTCTATTTCCTAAAGGCAACTTCCCTTTTTCTCATTACCATAAAAAAAAAGGAGCCAAATAGTATCATCATACCATTGTATTCTAACTTTGAATTATAAATATTTACTTTTTCATATTGAAAGTGAAGGTTTAGCTCTTAAACTATGTACGTGATTCATTGCCCCTTCCACCTACGTTCTAAGTTTATGAGAATCTGCTATAAACAGTATTTATATAGAATACGGCTATAATAGTATTTTCTTTATTGTATATATTTTTGTTTTTCCTGGTGTCATAATTTTCTATATATTTGTTATGAGACCCTATGCCAAACATTCCAACAGAACTATATAACTCCTCCCAATGTCTTTAAATATATCAAGTGATCTGTTTGTTTTTGGGTTTTCTTGGAATTCTCTGTATTAGCACTCCAGTCTCCTCTTCCAAGCCTGCTTCTAAGTCATTTCCCTGACTGGCCAGCAAACTGGGGATTCTCTTTGCCTCTCCTGTCTTGAATCTCCTAGATCCCTTATCTTTTTTCTTCCTAGTTGATTTATAAATTATTTATATATTTTGCATGCCTGAAAAATCCTTTTTCAGCCTTCGGACTTGCAAGTTTGGCTAGCTATAGAACTCTAAGTTGAACGCTAGCTAAGTGAACTCTAAGTTGTGTTGCTTGACGATCCCTTGCTGTCCATTATTCTTTGAGTAAAGCACTAAAAGTCTCTTAAGTTCTGCATGTCAACTGATGAATCTCAAAATGGATGATGGGGCCTGAACTCCAATGTCAGCACCTGTAATTATTTTCTCTTTGGGACAGTCAGTTTCTCTGGAGAAGAAATCTCCAATCTCCTACCTAGAAAAGTCAAGCCTGTCTCCCAGCATGCTGAAAGTGGGCAGGGGCCATGTGCCTCACCACTCGGTATGTAGACTTCCCCTAATCCCTTTCTGTGCAGCCCTTCTATCCTGGTGCACTCAAGTTCAGAGTCTCTTTGGTCCACTCCTTCCAGAGAATAAATCTCCTGTCTGGTGTGGTGGGGGGAAGAGCAGGTACATGGCTCCGTGGGTCAGGGGGAGGCATGTGAGAGTCTAACAGCCACAAATGCCAACTTTAAACAGCCCTTCAGTTTCAGCCCCACCTCACCCTTCAGTCTTCAGAGTTACTCTTAGCTTTTCCAGGGTTCTGCAGGGTAAATCCACGGCTTTGTTATTTTATTCTCTCTTTTCTCTCTCGTATTGGATCTTAGCTTGACGTTTTTGATGTTCTGCTAAGTCAATTATCCCTTGTTCTACTGTCCTCTATATTCCAAAACTGTGTGGACATCTCTCTTATGCTGCTGACCTATTTCCCACTCTTTTTGTTGTTATGGATTTCTATCTCTTTATCCCTGAAATATTATCTTGGTAGAATTTCAGGAGATAGTAGAGATAAATGTGAATTAATTGGCCATGTTTAATTTGGTTACATAAGGAGATTTAAAAAATATTTTGTGAGTTGCTTTATGTATTTTAATTTTTTTCTATTCAGTGATGTTATTCCATAAATATTTATAGATGCAAGATATAGATAGATAGATAGATATAGATAGATATCCTAGGCACTGTCTGGATACTGGAAGTACAACAGGGAACAAGACAGACAAAGCACCTGTTTATTAGAAGTTTTTAGGCTACTATTAATATATTATGTCTACTATTAATATAAACCTTACAGAATAATGATTTCGTTTTAATTTTTTCTCTGTTTCTACTTACCATGGTTTTTAACAGTCAGGTCTCGTTATAAAGGAAAATCTAAAATCTAAAACTAGATCCTGAATCAAAGTAGAATTCCCTCAGGCTGTTACAGAGAATACCATTTAGCAAACATGTAAGTGGCTAGCATATGAGAATTCAGCCCATGCCTATCTAGCATTCTAACTGCTTACCTATGTATAGTGAATGTGTCATGTATGTGGTGCCTATTAGGTGCCAGACACTGTGGTGGGCACCTCACATATACATTATTATCTTACTCCATTCTCAAAACAACTCATGATTACAGATAGCATACCCATTTTACAGATGAGAAGACAGAGGCTCAGAGAGCTAAATCGACTACTGCTAAGGTCACACAGCTAGAAACAATTCATGTTTCTCTGACTCTGAAGAGAGTGCCATTAACCCTCACTCACCTATGCCTATATTTTCCTTATCTCTTCTGCAAGAAATCAATTTCCTTAGCACCCAAGAACAGAGGTTTCCTTGGATTTAATCACTGGCCTGAGGCAGGGCCATAGCTCCTTCCGTGGATATATGTTCTTTAATGTCCACTTTAATTTATATAAATTCTACCCCAATGGGGGGGAAGTTAATTGAAATTGTGATAATTATTAAAATTGAATTCATCACTTAATGGCAGTTACATATTCTAATTATAATGTCCATGTCAGTGTATTCATTCACATGTTCCCCCAGAAAGCCCCAGAAAGTCCCTTTCTAGGGAAAGTCCTCTGCTGGCATCGTGTCCCCTCTCAATTCTCCTGAGAATAACTAAAAAAAAAAAAAAAGGAACAGGTAGACTTTGCCCTTTATCAAGCCTCATAATTAAAAGCAAAGAGTCTAAACAAGGGAAAAGTACATGGCAAGCATTAAACTGGTAATTCCCAATATTAAAGTTCCCAGAACACACTGTGGCTGTCTTTTACCTCATTCATGAAGGCTGACAAAGTGCACTTTCATCTGGACTCCTCTCTTTCACCTACCTCTAAGTCCTTAAGCCCACTCTTCACTCACCATTCCCGGTCTCCAGTGGGAATGTCTTCTCCTAACCCTCTGCGTCCCAGGAGCAGCTCTACCTCTCAGCTGAGCCCTCAGCCAATTTTCCTTTTACTATTCATGTTCTGATTGCAACTGACAGCAGTTGTGATTGTTCTTGCCCCGGATATCATCATCTACTTAAACATCTTCATCTACCTGTATTCCAGCCTTGCTTTTCTTCTCAGCATTAGGGATTTGTTGGGGAGCAAACTGGTGAAACCCAGAAATGCAACAGAGACCTGCATGCCTCATTCTTTGCTACAACAGTTAGAATGCCTTCAGAAGCAAGTGACAGAAAACCCCAACCCAACTGTTGTAAACAATGAAGGAAATTTATCTTTTCACAAAACACAAAGCCTGAAGGTGTAGGGAAGCTCCAGGGATGGTTAATTCAATATCTCCCCAGCATCAAGGATTGAGTTCTTTCCATCTTTCTGCTTTGACATCCAGAGCCTGTGGATTATCCTCAGGCTAACTCTCTCCATGTGTGCAGAATAGCTGCACAGCTAAGAATGTCAAAGGCAGGCACATCAGCTTACAGTATAAGAAGAGAGCATCTCTCCCTTTGTATGTCTGCTACGGTTTGAATGTCCCTTCCAAGACTCATGTTGAATTTTAATTGTCATAATGATGGTATTAAGAGGTAAAACCTTTAAAATGTGATTAGGTCGTGAAGGCTCTGCCCTCATGAGTAGATTAATGCCATTATTGTGGGAGTGTGTTAGTTACAGCAGAAGTACATGCCTGACAAAAGGTGAGTTTGACCCCTTCCCTTTTGGGTACTCATTTACCATGTTGCTCACCATGTTGTTTAGTAGCAAGAAGGCGTCACCAGATGAGGCCCCTTGATCTTGGACTTCCCAGCCTCCAGAACTGTGAGCAACAGAAATTTTTTCTTTGTAAATTACCAAGTCTGTGAAATTCTGTTGTAACAGCATGAAATGGACTAAGACAATCTCTTCTATTACTGCTTTCACAAAAGTTTCCATGCCCAGCAGATGTGCCCTTGTGCCTAATTGGCCAGATCAAGTAAAGTGTATACCAAGGGAAATGGGATGACCATGAATGACAGGCTAATCAAGATTTATCCCTGAGTTTGGATGGAGATAACTTGTATGGCCACATGACTGCGTGGGAAATGGTAGACACTCACACACATGAACACCCACCCGTGGATATTAACACCCTGATGGGTCCAGAGGAAAGCCCTGATAATAGTAATTGGCAAAATTATAACTGTAAACATTAAAAATAACTTCACTGCAGTTTGACATTAGTATTTGTATGTGTGTACACATGCACATATATATGTGTATCCATATCCATGTTATATATAACCTTCATAATGCATAGGAAAGTTAGAAAGTTCCATGGAAATATAAACAAGAGACCAACTGGATGATTACCCCACTCATGGGCTTTGTGCAACCTGATGTGTCTAGCACATCTTGATTATTTTCATAGAAACACTACTCCCAGTTGGCGCAAGCATGCCAGGACAGGCACTGCAGCTGTTATTACAGTTACCACGGTTTTTCCAAACTAACATGATACACAATCTGATAGTTCTTTTTTCTTATTTGTGAGTTCATTTATGTGATATGAATTATAAAAAATTCCAGATCACATTTAATTATATGTTATATGTTAATTATATGTTATATTCAAAGTATACATTTATACATTTTTGCAGAGCATTAATGACATCTAATGAAATACAAATTTCAGTATGTGCATAGCATCCTGGTCTCAATAATTTACCCAAGTATAGACATTCCTTCTACACTAAAAAGCTGTCAAAATTTGAATTGAACATGATGTGATTGACTAACTAAGAATTGATTTTTATTCCATGGACTACTATTAGGTATAGCCATACATGGGTTCATAAGACGTTAGTGTCTGAGAACACCACCACAGAGGGCCTAGAGTTGCTTTGCTCACCCATCCAGTTCGTAGGCTCTGCTTAGCATTCTCTGGTTCTCCATTGTTGGAGGTAAACTCTGCCACAAGCCAACTGCAAAGGCAAGGCCCAGAGAAGAAAGATGGGAAGGTGATCAAGTGTGAGGGTTGGTCTTATTCCTTTCTGACCAGCCAATTTCTTCAGCTTTAGCTTTCAGTAATGAAATATATCTGTAAAGATGCCTTTATTGGTGATGTTTTAAACCAAAAAATAATGACTTCATGAGTCCAGAACTCTCTAGTATTGCTTTTCTATCCCCATTTTTCAAAATATGAAGCTTCTTAGAAATTCAACTGTTACATCATAGCCTAACATAGTTTGCATCATTGCAGAGAACTCAGTGGATGGCATGTCCCATCTTACAAATCCCCTTCGCAGGACCTCTGAGAAGATCTCCAGTGCAGGACAGATCCTATCACCATAATTTGCATTATGAAATTTCATAAAAATATTATACAATGTATTAGCACTGTATGCATAATAAATAGACACACTGTCCTTCATGTCACAAATATTGATTATCTAAACAGTGCCAAGTCATCTATTTGGACCTGAGTATGTGAAGATGTAGTCTGGTGGGAGAATAAAATTCCTAAGCAGTTACTAGAATAGGATGGAAAGTGCTATAGTAGGGTACAGAGTGTTGTGGGAACTCTTCCTTAGCCCAGCAAGAATTCCACGGTCACCCCTGGCCAGAAAGCCTGCAGGGGAAATATGGAAGTGAGCACTTGGTGATTCTGGTGTCATAGTGCTTGCTGGTCCACAGGTGCCCACTGATCATGATCACCCCTGTCCCAACTATAAAATGGCTGATTTTGTTGGAACCAGGAAGATTCTTGGGGCCTTATCAGCCAAGATTTCTGCCTTCAGTTAACTCACCACCATGTGTGTAACTTGAGTAACTGGCTTTTCTTCACAACACACCATGGCTCTGTGTTTCCACAACTTTTATGATTTCAGGGGAGAGGAACACTGTCTTTACTGCTACTCTTTTTATACTTGTACCAAAGAATTACTTTCTTTGGTACAAGCTTAAGTCCTCCAAGCCCACCTCAGTTATAGTAAATCCTTACCCAGGAGTCCCATTTCATGGTTTATGCAGTAGGGGTCTGGGGTATGCCCCAGAAAATCCTGAATGGGCACTTGACAAAGTAAATGGGATATGTTTTAAGAACATGGGCTCTGGAATAAGTTTTGAATTTGAGTCCTAGCTCTTTAATTCACTAACTGTGAGCTTAGAAAAATCTCTTGATGTCTCCTATACCTTAATTTCTCATGGACAAAATGAATTTGGTGTTCATAATAAACTCCCAGGTACATTATAAAGAATAAATAAAATAATATATGTATAAAGCAATTTATAAAAGGATAAGGGGTATGTTAACCTTAATGGGAGGAGGTGGTAGTCATAAGTTAGATCTTATAATTTCACACACTGCCCATGTCTACCTGACATCTCAAATGCAATGTTCCATAACTTCATCTTTGACCTCTGACCAACTTTCCTTTTCCTAGCCTAGCTTGTTCCTCACTGTATAGCCCCAGATACATCCACAGATCATTCAGAACAGTTGGCCACTGCAGAACAACTCAATCCCTTCTGCACTTTGGGGATGACCTGATCTGATTTGTCTGTCCTGCTCCTTAAACCCCCTAAAAAACATTTCTGTGCTAAGTCAAACAGAATTGATTGAGGCAAGATTTACTAAGTCCTTTGAATTGGTTCTATTATTTTGAATGCAAGAAAATAATGTACTACACCTCCTGAGAAATATATCTTCTGCAACATTTTCATTAATCTCTTTATTAAACTAAACTGGTTTCTCTTTGGAAATTAATTACTGAAGTAGTATTGAGAATTTTAATTTCCACAATATACCAGCAAGAGATACTGCTGTTTCTTTATACACTGTTACACAGCAGGGCAATAATCTATTGAAATAAACCCGAAAAGGGGGCAGCTTGTAATTAAAACAGTATAACATGAGTGTTTGATGACTCTCTTAGTGCTAAAATGGCCCTGTCATGCTGTGTTTGGGCGGAATAAAATGTATATTTAGGCAACAGCTCTATATGGAGAAGTCGAGAGACTCAGGTTTTACAGTTTGGGATGCGGCTGTGTTTCACTGCAGTAATATGCCCACAAGGAAATATGGTTTGGTTTTGGCATCTGAGAATTACAACCATTGCTGTACGATGGGAAGCTTCCCTTATTAAGCCACCCCCATTGTGAAATTTAAAATATTTAAATCATGAAGTAGAGAGCATAAATTATAAACATCATTATCCATGGAAAATATGTATGTAAATCCTTAGATATGTGATAACACACATGTGTAGGCATGAATTCATGGATGGATGCAGATCCTGTCCATATGCATGCAGGCACTCAGGGATGCAGAGTTAGCACTTAATAATTCTCCCTCGTGTTTAGAGGGTGCTTCATATTTTTCAAGATACGTTCCTATCTGTCATCTTCTATCCTCCCAGGCGTGTTTTCTCATGATAAGAATTATTTACACCTCATTTACATTTATAGATTTGTTTCTTTTCCTAGTGCCAAACACATTTTTGCAAATGCTGTGTTTCCTCTTTTTTCTTCCCTCTCTCCCTCCTTTTCTCCTTTCCTCTCTTCTTTCCTTCCTTCCTCCCTTCTTTCCTTTCTTCCTCCCTCCCTTCCTTCTTTTACAAGCACAGTGATTATGAATATATTTTTTCTTTACCTGTTTCTTTTTCTCTACCCTGTGCGTCAGCTCTGTCTATAAATTTTCTGCAAACAAAGCCCCCTTATTCAGGAAAAGCTCTATCTCCAGCTTCACCAAATTTTTTAAATAGGCAAAATAGAAATAGAACTGTCTGAAATTGGTGCCCTGACAAGACAAAGCAGCCTCTACCTCTCCTGACTCACTGAAAGGGACTCAGGGCAGGCCCTCAGCAGAACTGCATAGGGCTCATTCACACTGAACAAACCCAGGCAAAGGGTGGCCCTAACCTAAGTCATCTGGCTCTTCGGGTTTCATCTTTTCCATGAGTGTGTGCAGTGGGGCTTGATGCAAGGATTAATGCTCTGTTTCCCCAGCATCAGTCATTCTCTTTCTAACTTCGTGATTTCTCTTCCATTTGGCTGCCAACCTTACCTTGCCCTAATTCTATAATATTAATATCTGTGTAAGCATAGATTTTGTGTTATACTATTGTCTACTATATATCAAGATAAACAATAAAACTCAGATAGTCATCGTTATACCATCTAAAATAATCTTGCCTATCTCTGAGAAAAAGTGTTTGATTATGATCCACAAACATCTACTAGACTGGTTTCCTTTGGGCCTAATCTTTAATGTTTGGCTCTAGAACTGTGTCAGGGATCAGCATGAAGTCATGGATCCATCCTTTTTTCTGTTCTTTTCTTCTGTCTGAAAATCAAGCCAACACAGAGCACCTGCAGAGGATCTGAAAGAAGTAGTGGCTTCTCTTTGCTAACCAGGCCCTAAAACACAAAAGATATGGCAATGAATCAGATTCCACATGTGTGAAAACATCCATTGAATCAGGAGACTCTTGCATTATCAGATGATTCGCTTTTTATCTATTTGGGAGGAAAACACTTAGGCTCTTAGCCTATCAGATCCAAACAGGAGTTGCTGGTTGCCAGAACTGATGAACTTGGGGAAAGCAAATGGGATTTACTAGAGCTGTCAGGACCTTGGGCAGGCTCACCTTTTGGTGTCATATCAAACTGCTGATACTCTTTAGAAATGCTGAATATTGACTACAAAGGAGAAGGTGAGTCCTGCATGTGAGAATGAAAGGGGAAACTCTTATGGTTATCTTCACCCTTCCTTTCTGGCCTTGAGTTCTGCTCTAGCCTTGAATTTACATTCTTTCTACAGTTATCTGCTCTGTGCCTACAATGACCAGGCCCCAAGTGCTAGGAATACAACCTTGAACAACACCAAGTCCCTGCCTGCAGGGGGCCCAAATTTCTCCCCACACAGCAAATAAAATCCTATTCTTAGAAGGCAGTTCATTGATTGTCACTGCTGACACAGGCTCCTTTGAGGTCTATGTCCCATTCCAATAGCTTCTCAAAGAAAGGATGCTACAGCTGAACCATGTATCACCTTCCTGGATGAAGTCTATTCACTAAAACTTTGCTCACCTTATTGTAGTTCCAGTGAGTCAGTCTTATAGATGAGTGCTCAGGGCGGCTCTTAAGGTGGGCTTCTCCTTACCTTGCCTTAAGACCACACTGACAGCATCCTTGAATTGGATCTAGACAGTAACTGTGTCCTCCCCATTGAAGCAGAGTTGGTCAAAAAAAATTATGGCTTCTGTTTAAGTCCCAATCCAACACAATAGGCTCCTTTAAAAAATGCAGTACCTAATGTCATTGTCCAGGAAAGGACGTAATACATACCCAAGACCATAAATCCTGGAAACCATCGTACTGCTGGTTTCTCAATGAAAATAAGGAAATCATTCACAATGCTTGAGGGCAATGTATCACTTACGAGCCAGCATTATTTATAGAATCCTTCGTTTATCTTTTCTTTGCAAAGTCTTTGACCAGAACTGTTTACTTAGGATAATTAGAAAAAAATATTCTGTAGTAAATTTTTCATGAATATTAACTACAAATCAATTCCAATAAAAATGCTAGTGTCCAATAATCTGTGCCACTGCAATTGGGAGGAAATAATTTATGTTCAGGCCTCTTTAGCTGGATTAATCTCTTCAAACCTAAGTGATCCATGTGAAGATCTTGTCACTGAAAATTACTTTTGATCCAATGAATCTCACATATCATAATGGTAATAAATAAACATTTGTGTTGTGCCTTAGAGTTTACAAAGTGCTTTCCCATCCATTATCCCTCTTAATTTTCATATTGATTTTTATATAGTTAATTCATTCAGCCAATATTTGAGTGCTGCTTGTTTATTTATTCAACAAAAAATGTATGGGGTACTTCTCTCTGTGCTAACCATTGGGGATGCCTTGGCAAATAAGGCAAAGTCTCCAGCTATAAAGAAACAACATTCTAGTTGAGGGAAACAGAAGATAAATTTCAAAAGTACACAAATATATGACCCGGCGTCAGGGAATGATAAGGCCTGTGAAGTATTAAGAAGCCAAGGGGTGGAGATTGGCAAGAAATGCCTGTTGCCTCTACATAAAGGGCTGGCAGCCCTAGATGACGTGGCAGGGCGGGCCAGGAGGACAGCATTCTGGGCAAAGGGAATACCTGGTTCATGCCTCAACTATAGTACTGCATTCTGCACTTACAACTTAGCACCACGTGAGTATTTTACCGTGTTGTTAAAACTGGAATTTTTAAAGGCTGAAAAATATTCTGCTTTTGGATGTTCTTATGGATTTACAGATGTCCAAGAGCTGCAGTCCAGAGCTCATCAAATTTCCCCACTCTTCCCTAAGCTTCGAGCCCACCAGGCTGTAGAGAAACAGCCAGCAAACCATAATCATTTGGTTAATAGGTCTGCATGGCCCCCAAAGATCCCATAAGCTGAAGAAACTACCCCAAGTTCATGGGGATTGGGCTGGACACACAAATAGCTTTCCTCAAAAATTGTAAAAAAAAAAAAAAAAAAAAAGGATAAGCCAATGTGGGAAATTTAGTCTATTGAATAGTCCTGAAAGTTTAGCAGCCAATCATCCATGTGGGAATTTTAGAAGTGGATTTTGCTGTCAGAGCTAATAATGACTTTGCTGAAAAACAACTTTTCTGTTTCCATACCCAATTGTTAATATATGACAGCAAGCAAACTGCTGCTCAGATAACCAAACCTCCAGTGCCATTGTTTGTGCTCTATGCTTGTGGCTGGTGCTTAAGTTACAGGTTTTTGTCTCGTAACTTCAGCACTTGTTTTGATAAATATCAAAGATGATATTTGATAAATATCAAAGATGATATTTATCAAATAGTCTTTCACCTTAGTTTTGGCACATATCACTTCTTAAATCAAGCAAAATGGTTCTAAAACAATATCAATTCTTGAGAAGCCAACATGGTGGCCTATTTAAAAGCAGCCACATAGGGCTACGTAAAAGTGCAGACATGCTTTGATGATATGGTTTCAACTACTGTGTGTTGGTCTCTTGTGGTTTCCATGGGAGGAGCACTTCAATGTTATGGAGCTATAGTGTTTTTACTTTGACAGCTACACTATGAGGCAGATTTAGCTATCTCCGCATGCAACAGATAAGAAATCAAGGCTCAGAAGGGTGCAAAACATGCCCTTGCTCAGTCGATACAAAACCTGGCTGTCTAAGCCCACGTGCAAGACCTTAAAGCTCTTACCCATTAACCTGTATTGGGCCGCCATGTGTCGCTGTGCAAATATTGCCTCTGACCACATTGCTCACATTTTCCAATCTTTCTCCCCATGCCTTACCTGGGGTTAGGCCCTCTTTCCTCCAGCCTGCTCCATTACAACAACCTCTTCAAGCCAATCTCATACCCTCTGGCCTTTCCCCAGGCCAAGCCACCTTCTGCAACACAAACACCAAAGTCCCTCAGAAGGAGAGACCAATGAGATAACAACTCTGCTTAAAAACCTCAGTGACAACAGTTCTGCTGGGCAGGACTGCAAGCAGAAAGGTAACCTCAGGAGAAAGGCTGATTTCAGCTGAGGCTGGAGATGGAGAGAATGTTCTAGAAACTCCTTGTTGATGGAAGGCTTTGTGGATCAGAGACCCTCTCATTATCTTAGGCTCTTGCTGAATGTTCTTCCCTCTGTGTCTAATGTTCTCCCTCTGACTCATCATTTGGCTCCTAGACCGAGTGAGGCCATTCTTCCCTCCTCTGCCAGGGACACTCTGCCAGTCTCCACTTCCTTCCTCTAGGCCCCTTAAAGCCCTCATAACAGTCGGAACTTACATTCCTGTGGCTGTCTGATTAATATCTATATATCCTACTAGACAGTGTATTCCATCAAGAAAGGGATTCTGTCTTTTCCCGCAGAGAAATCCCCACACCCAGCACAAAGCCTGATTTGTGAAACTTGCCTAATGTGCTAAAAAAAAAAAAAATACATTAATGATTATGTAAATTTATTTAAAGGATCCCCAGCTCCTAAAGCAGTGGTTCCCAAACATGCTGGCAACAGGGAGTTTGTTCAGTATGCATATTCTTGGGCCCTACCCCAGATCTACTAATAAGAAACTCCAGGAGTGTGAAGGATAATTTCTAAGCAAAATTGTCTGCCGCCACCCACCCAACACTATTGCATAAGCTCTTGAGGGCAGGGTCCTTTGTCCAGGTTGCTCCTGACGTATTCCATTCCAGAGCACAGAGCCTGGCACACAGTAGGCACCCACTAAATGCTTGAATTAATGCACAGTTTTCCCCATAGAGCATCGCAGTGTTCAAGGCCTTATGCAGCTGGGAAGGGGAGACGGTGGGCCACTGTAGCTTGAGATAATATTGACATTCTTGTTCTTTTTTCTTTTCTTTTTTTCCTTTTGATTAGATGACACTTCAGAAATTAGGGCAGCCATCATACTTTCTCTCCAAATGCTGTTGGGTCTTGTCCACCTAATAGAAAGGCAATTTTGGATGCTAATTTCCTGTCTGATCAGATTAATTGCATTCCAACAGTGAGCACAAAGAGCCTCCTTCAGAGTAAACAAGACGATGCTGATGTGAATGCTCATTCAGGCTTCTTCACTTTTCTCTGATGGGGAGCTGTGGTTTACCTTCTTGCTCTGTTGAATTTACCAGGAAAGAGAGAGACAACACTGGGGACTAACAAAGCATGTGGGAGGGGCTCTCAAAGAGGGGAGCAGTTCCCTCCCTGGCATCACTGAAAACTCAGGGGTGAGCCTTATGGCTGCAGCTTGGAAGATAAGGGGTGCCCACTTTGTCGATTATGAACGACAGTGTTAAAGATTTGGTTATATCCCATTTCTGAACCCATGGAGTCTATTGCACACTGTGTGAACTAGGCCTTTTATTCAGAGCAAATAAGTCCTCTGGGTTCTGAGCATGGGGTTGAGGGGGTTGGTGAGGAGCTGGAGGGGTGAGGGGAGGAGGGTCACAAATAAGACATATCTACTGCCCTCAAGACCTTACAAACTAGTGAAGCTCTTTCAATTTTATGCTTTACATTCTATATTAGAAAAAATTGAGGTGGGTTATGATGAAAACCACAGGTTCATTATGAACATTTAAATAATTGTAAGAAAAAAATGTGTAAGGAAAGGAGTTCAGTAGAGCCTGAATACCCAGGCCAAGACTAGGTTCCAGGAACGGGAACATCCAGTTGAGCAGGCTGATAATGAGCACTTGGTTCAAGCTCTTCCCCATACTCTCCTTCAGTTGTCGGAGTCCTGAGCAATAGCCCCGTTCATCCCAGTCACTGTATCTCTGAAAGCTCTGCTTGATATATTTCCTGTATCAACCTGAGATCTGCTTTTCCTCACGGGCCCAGCCTCGTTCCTTATGAGCCGCCCAGAGCAGCTCGGGCCTTCCACAGGGCGGTCCGTCAGTGAGTGCCTTGAGAACACCCTCTGTTCTCTCGCTGTCTTCTCGCCACCTGTCTTTGGTGTTCCCCCATATGACTTGTCAGCACCTCGAGCCAGTGACTGGCTCTCAAGCACCTGTGAGTTTCCAGAGCTATCACAGTATCTGTCGCATAGTGGGTGCTAATAAATATAGGCTGGGTGGGTCAGTGGTGCCCTTCTTATAAGAGGAGATGCACGTAATCAATCGGGTTTTCTTGCTCACGGTTAGACCTTGCGCGTAGATGGGAACTCATCTAATCTACAGATAGGTGTTAGCCTTCATGTGGAGGCTGAACAAAGACGGTCTGATGGTTGTGAGATACAAGGGTTCCCCAGAGTATGGGGAGTTTATTTAAAACTCAGATGCCTAAACCACATTCCCAACCTACTGAATAAGGATCTCTATCCCTGGGGCCCAGGGAATCTGCATTTTGACAAATTCCCATGTACAATACAGTTTGCAAATGTTGTAAAGGCTTTAAAAAGGCAAAGATTTCTTAAAGTGTGATCCTTGGAAAGTCCTGAGACTTTTTCAGGAGGTTCCTGAGGTCAAAGCTACTTTCATGACAATACTGGGATGTCAGGTGCCTCTTTCCCTCTCATCTTTCACATGCGTTTGTGGGGTTTTCCAGAAGCCACCTGGTGTGTACCTTCAAACCAGACTGAACACTGATGTAGCTGAGAGAATCCAGCTGTCTTCCAGTAAGCCAGCTATCAAAGCCAGGCAGTAGCCACTGCATTTGCTTTTGTTTAGGAAATTATAGTTGTTTTTCATTAAATATGTTGTTTATGTTAAAAAGTGATGAGTTTGTTATTTTCAAAATAAATTAATAAATATTAATATTTTTAGGTTTTATAAGGACGTAAACAATCCTGAGACCAAAAAGTTTGTTTTCTATTGAGTGACAAACTAAATTTATTTAAAAAGTAATTTTTAAATCTTTATTCGGTTAAATCTGTCAAATAGTTGATCCCATCTCTACTTAAGTTATTTAAAATTATTATTATTTCTGTTGATGTGAGGTCTGATATCCCCCCTTCTCCAAGAAAGCCCCAGTGTTTTTGCAGTATTGCCACATGAGCAGGAATCGGCCCCTAAGTATTGTTTTCCTTTTCTAGAAAAAAACATTTTATAGTATTTCCCAGACTTACGGTAAATTTTCAACTACTGAATTTTAAGTTATATGTATGGGGGAGGAAACCTGGCTAGATTTTAAAAAGGTAAAACAGGGATTTTGTGATCATCGATCTGTCCAACTCCCTTTATCTCCCATTCCCCAAGCTTAAACCAGATCCAGCCCAAAGTCATCACATGGTTTCTTTTTTGTTCTTCCCCATCCATCATGGGCCCCTTGAACCACAAGCACCTTCTAAGCAAAAGGCAGCTCCAAGACAACCCCAGAAGTAGTGCTTCCACAGTGGTGTGGTGGTGAAGGTTTAACAGATGGCTTGGAGGAGGTGAAAAGCAAAGCCCCAATCTGAGGCATTTGCCAGTTTCCCTGGCGTGAATATTCCTGTCATGGTTGACTTTATGCTGTCAATCTGGCATCACGAAACACAGTGCTGGGAAGGGATGCATACAACAGGCTCTGGAGAGACAGCAGGAAGGCTTGGTAATTCCTTCACTCCTTCCACCAAAGAGTCTACTCTGGATCCTGACAAAGAACATGGATGTGGCATTTATTATTCCAGGGTAGTTTTTCATGTATGAGCAGAGAGGAAATGGGTACAAGTGTAGCCAAATATGTTAGGGGCTAGAGCAAGCTCCTTGAGAACCTCTGATTCTCATTCTGTTAAGAACCCGCACTCACAGCAAGAGACAGGGCTGAGCAGAGAAACTGAGACCCACTGAATTTGGAACCTGACCCTGCCTTACCAGGAAAGGGGCAAGGGCGAGGCATCTAGGCTCAGTTTCTTCATCAGTCTTACCAGAATAGCAGTAGCCAGCGGCAAAGACCAGACATAAATACAGAAAGCACGCAGCACTCTACCTGGCTCATAGTGTGACGGTTCCCTTTTCCTTTTAATTTGTTTTAAATTTTTTAGTGTAATGGATATTCTTTTTGGAAGAATGAACCAACTAATTCTGAATTCAGGTTCTGACTACTTTTGTGCAAGCTCAACTCATGTTAATTTTTTTTTTCCTCACATCGTCAGATTTGAATTGAAAATTTGGTCATAGGAAATAGCTTTAAGTTCCCTGGGAGGCCAAAGGTAAGAATTCTGTGTAATAGTTACAAACGAGTCTAATATCAGGGCAAGATTTATTCTAATTAAGTCATTGCAAGTTGACTATTTTTGTAGATCTGAAGTAAAAGAGAAAGTAAATACTCCATCCCTGAGGATCTGTTAGTAGAGATTTACATGCCTCCTTTCCACTCTTGAGTTTGAATTTAAAATATTCCCAATGCTAAGGGGCTCCTGGATGCACACACAAAATAATTGTTTTAAAATTCTGTTAGATGAAACCACAGCCCAATGTCTGAAACACAAATGCCAGAGGTTAGGGAGGACGTTAACGTCATTTAAACACTGCACATACCTGCCACATTCTGTAAACTATTGCTAAGAATAGGCATTAAATCTCACCTTAAAGGTCAGGGGCAATTTACCCATCCTTATTAATGAATCTAAATTACCCTGGCAGAAAATGGTTATTAAATACATGGAGCCGAGACAATGGGCTATACATCTGGAAAAAACACCATTAGCTTCCTATCTCACAACATACAGAGATACACATTTTTAGATGGATGTGAGATCCAAAAATCAGAAACCATAAAACAGAGCAAAAGATAATACTGGCGTACCTTAGAGACATTGCAGGTTTGGCTCCAGACCACCACAATAAAGCAAACGTCACCATAGAGCAAATCACATGAATTTGTTGCTTCCCCAGTGCATGTGAAAGTTATGTTTACACTTTACTGCAGTCTATTAAGTGTGCAATAGCATTATGTATAAAATGTACATACCTTAATTAAAAATGTGTTAGTGCTAAAAAAGTGCTAATGATCATCTCAGCCTTCAGCGAGTAGCAATCTTTTTGCTGGTGGAGGGTCTTGCCTTGCTGCTGGTGCAGGCTTACTGGTCAGGGTGGTGGTTACTGAAGGCTGGGGGCAGCTGTGGAAATTTCTTAAAATTAGACAGCAGTGAAGTTTGGCCACATGGAACAACCGTTGCTTTCGCAAAAGGTTTCTGTGTAGCATGTGATGCTATGGGAAAGCACAGGAGGACTTCTTTCAAAACTGGAGTCGGTCCTCTCAAACCCTGCAGCTGCCTTGTCCATTACGTTTATGTAATATGCTAAATCCTTTGTTGTCATTTCAACAGTGTTCACAGCATCTTCGCCAGAAGTAGATTCCATCTCAAGGAACCACTTTCTTTGCTTTTCCATAAGAAGCAACTCCTCATCTGTTCAAGTTTTATCATGAGATTGTAGCAATTCAGTCATATCTATAAGCTTCATTTCTAATTCTAATGCTCTTGCTATTAATACATCTTCAGTTCCTTCTTCCACTGAAGTCTTGAACCCTTCAATGTCATCCATGAGGGTCAGAAAGAAATTCTTCCAAACTCCTTTTAATGTAGACATTTTGACCTCCCATGAATCATGAATGTTCTTAATGGCATCTGGAATGGTGAATCCTTTACAGAATGTTTTTAACTTATTTTGCCCAGATCCATCAGAAGAATCACTCTCTATGGAAGCTATAGACTTGAGCAATGTGTTTCTTAAATAATAAGACTTATAAGTCAAAATTACTATTTGATCCATGAGCTACAGAGTGGGTATTGTGTTAGCAGTCATGGAAACAACAGTAATCCCTTATACATCTCCATCAGAGCTCCTGGGTGACCAGGAGCATTGTCAATAGCAGTACTATTTTGAAAGGAATATTTTTCTGCTAAGCAGTAGATCTCAGCAGTGGGCTTAAAATATTTAGTAAACCATGCTGGAAAGAGATGCGTTGTCATCCTGGCTTTGTTTTTCCATTATGGAACACAGGCAGAATAAAGTTAACATATTTCTTAAAAGCCCTCAGATTTTCAGAATGGTGAATGAGGGTTGGCTTCAACTTAACATTGCATTAGCCCCTAACAAGAGAGTCGGCATATTCTTTGAAGTTTTGAAGCCAGGCTTTGATGTCTCTCTGGCTATGAAAGTCCTAAATGGCATCTTTTTTCAGTAGAAGGCTGTTTCTTCTACATTGAAAATCTGCTGTTTAGTGTAGCCCCTTTCATCAGTGGTCTTCACTAGATCTTCCGGATAACTTGCTGCAGCTTCTCCGTCAGCACTTGCTGCTTCATCTTGTGCTTTTTTATATTATGGAGGTGGCTTCTTTCCTTAAACCTCATAAACCAACCCCTGCCAGCTTCAAACTTTTCTTTTTTCTTTCTTTTCTTTTCTTCTTCTCTATCTAGACCAATAGAACTTTTCCCATGTCAGCAGTAAGGCTGTTTCACTTTCTTATCATTTTTGTGCGTTCCTTGGGGTAGCAATTTTAGTTTCCTTCACGAACTTTTCCTTTGCATTCACAACTTAGCTAACTGGTGCAAGAGGCCTAGCTTTTGGCCTGTCTCTTTTTGACTTGCCTTCCTCACTAAGCTTAGTCATTGCTAGCTTTGGGGTCAAAGTGAGAGACGTGTGACTCTTCCTTTTACTTGAACACTTAGAGGCTATCGTAGGGTTATTAATTGGCCTAATTTCAATATTGTTGTGTCACTGGGAATAGAGAGGCCTGAAGACAGGGAAAGAGATGGGGGAACAGACAGTGAGTGGAGCTGTCAGAACACACACAACAATTATCTATAAAGCTTGCAGTCTTATAGGGGCACAGTTCATGGTGCCCCAAAACAATTACAATCTAACATCAAAGATCAATGATCACAGATTGTCACAACGATATCATAATAATGAAAAAGGTTGAAATGCTGTGATAATTACCAAAATGTGATACAGGAATAATTACCAAAATGAGACAGGAAGTGAGTACATGCTGATAGACTTTCTCAAAGCAGGGTTGCCATAAACCTTCAATTTGTAAAAAAAAAAAAAAAAGAGAGAGAGAGAGAGAAAAAAGAAAAAGAAAAAAACAAAAGCTATAACCCATGAAGCACAATAAAGCTGAGCACAATAAAACAAAGCATTCTTGTATAGGAGATGCTAAAAATATAATTTTAGACTATGGGAGGCTAGTGAGCAAAGCTCCAACCCCAAACACAGTAAATAAAAACAAATAAGTAACTAAAACTCCTACATATTTGGGAAATTGTAAGATTAATTGCAAGATAAATGACAATAGGGTGGAAAAATTTAGCAACATATGTAACAGATAGCTATTGTTCTTAATTAAAAAAAGAGCTTCTGTAAATCAAAAAGAAAGAGACAAATATCAAAGAAGAAAAGTTGGCAGAGAAATAATCCCTCTAGTGCCTTGAGAGAGTAAGCCTTCCCTTCCAGCAGACCTGGACGATTACAGGAGCTTCTAAATGCCTTTCTTCCTCTGCATTCAGGGCTCCTGATGGCTGGATTTTCATCAAAATGTATTTTCATCCTGTCATTCTCTTGACCAAGTGGCCTCCATGGGCCTCTGTGGCTGACAGGCTAACGTGTAACCTCATAAATTTGGTATTCAATTAAATGAGATAATTTGTGTAATGCTCCTAGCACAGTTTTAGGCCATGGCAAGCTCCTGATTAATTCAGTTCTTCACCCTTTATTCATAGTATTGATGACAGAATTAAGTAAGATGCTGTGTATTTAGGCAAAGAAAGGTTCCCACCTCATGATGGGGCTGCTCAGTAAATGTTGGTTCTCTTCCCTTGAGACTTTGCCCAATCCAGTCTAATCCCTTAAATCCTGATGGATTTTTTTTAAATCCCTAAATCAGAGGTCTGCCCTCCTGGCTGAATGTTTGAATCACCTGTGGAGCTGCTGGATGACACCAACACCATGGCCCCCTCCCAGACAAGTTGAATATGAACCTCTGGGTGTGGAGTCCAGTGTGTTTTAAAAAGTTCCACTGCCAGGGGAGACATCTCCCTGAAATGTCCTTTAGAATTCTTGCTGTGGTGCCTTTATCCTTGAGGTTCCTTCTCCATCCTACTTTGCCATCATCTGCCTCTCTGCCTGTTGAATTCTTAGTTTCAGGGAGAAATAATCTTCCTTTCCTTGGGACCCCTGCAGCATTTACATCTGTGCTGTACATTGTAATAATACATACTTGCAAATGATCTTCCTGTCTAAAATTGTACGCTGCTGGAGGCTGAGGATGTTATTTTATTCATCATGAAATCTGTCTAATGTCTGTTCCAGCACTTGACACATAGCAAGTCCTCGAAAACTGTTCAATGCATAAATGAATGTAAGTGAATGAGGACAGATATTTATCTTCACACAAGCTTAGACCCAAACACTCTACTCCCTGGGACCTGAAACCAAGCCCCTGTAGTCTCTGTGTTATCAAATACAACATTTATCTTCACAGACAGCCTTATTCGCCAACTCAGCCTACGCTTTTCAAAGAGTGCGGAGTTGTCAATTATGTAATCGAATCAGGTTGACTGTAGTTCTGGGGAAGTGTTGGGCCTTTGTAAAACTCTCACTTTTGCCTTCTTGGTTTGGATTTTCAACCTTGAATGAAGAGACCACCTAGAAGGAGAGCCTGAGTAGTCAAAAGCAGAGAGTTGGTACTAGATGGCGAAGTCACTGGCTGTTCGACCTTGGGCAAGTTACCTCTTAGACTTTAGTCTCCTCATCTGAAAATGGGAATACTGTTACCTGTCTCACGGTAAGAATAAAACGAGACCACTCATCTGAATATATTTATCATAGTGCCAGGCATAGGGTGAACATTCAAAAAATGATGGTCTCTAGGAAATAAAAATGGGATAAAGATTAAAGAGCATAGGCCACTATGAAGAGAATCGAGCATTTCTGAGTGGAAGGAAGGAGAGAGCTAACATATCCTACCTGCCAGCCATGTCCCAGGCTAAGAATTTCTCTGGTTAAATCAGTGCAGGAGAAATGGCAAATTATTTAAATATATAACACAACATAATATAATGTAGCATTATATAACATAACACAGTAAATATAAGGATAGTGAATATATTTATAATTAGTGTGATTAACATATATATGATTAGTATAATTAATATAATATGAAATACTACAATATAATATGACATAATGTTCTGTATATGTACTTTTTTAAAAACCTTTCAGAAGAAGTTAGAGGAAACAAAGGCCTGAACTTGGTAGGGAAATTATTTTTATAATAAAATGAAGAAACTGCATAGGTTCTGTTGGCTGGTTGCAGCTGTTTTCTGACTATATTTTAATCATGAATGATCTGGCCAACTTTCCCACACACTCTCTGCACAAACATTCGCTCTGGTTTGGAGACCTTTCTACAGCCAGTTATTCTCACACATGATTTCCTTTTCCTTTGGTTTTTGTTTTATTTTAGAATGGCTTCCTAACCTTTAAAAGAAGTACATTTTGTCTAGGGGACCAGGGTATCGATGCGATCGTATCAGTAGACTCTTGGCAAGAGGGATATGTCATTATTAACGAGCAAAGTCCAACACAGAAAGTAGAAAAAGTCTCACTGAGAAAATGTCATTATGCAGTTTTATCTGGGCTTATAGTTGCCTGAAGTGGTCCTGGCCAGTTTCTCATTGATAGTTTTGATTATTTTTGTCCATTAGAAGTGAAATCTTCAGGAAGTAATTATGAGGTTGTTTTAGGGACATGAGTGAGCAGTTGACCTGGGGTTGGGGTCTACCTACTAAGTCTGTTTGTCCCTCCACTGCCACAGGTTCAGCATCCTTGGATTCAACCAAACAAGGATGGAAAATGTCTGGGGGAAAAATGTAAAAAATAACACTACAACAATACAGCAATAAAAGCATTAACATAGAATTTACGTTGTTTTAGGTATAATAAGTAATCTAGAGATGATATAAAGCATATGGGAGGATGTTTGTAGGATATATGCAAATATTAATACTATGCCATTTTATATAAGCGACTTAAGCATTCCTGGATTTTGGTATTGGGGGGAAGGCCCTGGAACCAGTCCCCTGCAGGTACAGAGGGATGACTGTAACTAGATTCTAGAATGTTTTCTGGGTTTGTTGGCAATTTCAGTGATGAGATTTGCACTAAAATACCCAATGTCAGTTACATCCCATACTAGAGTTGGCTTTACTGTGACAAATATGTTGTCCGTATTTATGGATGAGCAGAAAGGGTACTGACCCAGGGCTTCTGCTAGCCCCTATGGTATCTTCATGCAATTTTTTAAAGACACCTCTCTGATCAGATGCAGCTTCACTGATGTACAAATTTGGGCTGCAGAAGGTGCCATTGTCAAGGTTGAAAATGTATTCTCTTCTTGTGGGCGGACTCAGGCCTGTGCCACATGCAAAGTGAAACAGGGACTGAGTTCTCAATTCCTTCTTGTCCCCTTGGCATCCTGTGCTCCTGTGCACGTCATAACCTGTACCCCTGAGGGCACCCCTGCTTCTCATCTGGGAGATGCTGTCCATCCATTTTAGCGTCACCTACATGAGACCAAGCTGGCAGATGAAAGTACATGTGTGAGAAAGCCACACATGCTTGAAAATCCTCAAATTACCGTAGAGTCCACATTCACTTAGCAAACACCGGTGAAATGCTCTGGAAGCCCAGCCTAGAAACAGGCCGCAGGACGGCTGGGGTGAAATCAGAGACAGCCCTTAGGACCTGGTGCCCACCAGCAGAGCCTGGACTAAGACAAGCAAATGAAGCCAGTGAGGCACTCACTTTGGGGCCAAAAACCTCGGCCATCAAGAGTAATCACATTGTCACGCAACATTTTAGAAACTCAAAACTGATGCATGAACGTCCCTGAGGAACAAAATTTTAAATGAAGACAGGATCAAAATTAATGCAGAAAATCCACAATGCACAAAATACCAACATTTTAAGAAAGACAACATTAGTGTTACTGATTTTCTTTTTCCTTTTGCCTCAGGCTCCAATACGGCTTGTGTCAGCACTGTGACTGATCCTGTCTTTATTTAAAATTTTGAAGTTTTACACATCATGGCTTTTTTGCAGCAATTGTGATTTTTTTAAAAATATTGGGTTAAAGTATTATTTGATGACTGAGTTTTTCAACATGTCCTTTCAGAGGGTGCAGAAAGTTCCTCACTCACCCTCCCCAGTCTAACCCCACTGACTATTGCTGCCTGCCCTTGAGCTCTGTGTGAGGCATTTGCGTGAGGAATTTTGCATTGCACCAGCTTGTTTTAAGTCCCAACAACTTTATGCCATGGGGTCTGTTAATAACGGAAGACCAGAGAGGTTAAATGACCAGCCCAAGGTCTACACTAGGTGGAGGAGGAAGAAATCAAATTAGATGTAAAGCCCATTGCTTGGATCATGTTGAGTAACGAAAAGCAGGAAGTTGGCAGAAATAAGAGTCTGTGCCAAGTGACAGAAGCCCAAGTGCAGGGCAGAGACAGGACAGCAGCTCCCTCAGCCTCCTGGAAGTCATCCCCTCAACTGCAGGGGTCACACATGCTGTGCATACAAAGCCTTCTGTGGTGACATTCACATGGCAGAGAGTTACCAAGAAGAAAGCACGCATCCCAAGACTTGTGCTTGGAAGCTAATTGCTTAACCTTTTCCCAGAAAATCTTCGGTAAATATTGCACACACCTCCAAAAATTATTTTTCCTTTCAAAAAACTCAAGTGGACACGTCTCTATGTCTTTGCAAAAAAGAGCAGCTATAGTGCAATCGCTTGAAATGTAGGATCCAAATGGAAATTAATGCTGTTGATGAAACCAGCAGTCTAAACCATTAAATGATATTGGACAGAAAAGACAATGGTATTTGCATCCTTTTGAACATTTGCCTAAGTTTGCATAATGGAGATGTCAGTTGTATTGCAGGAGAAAAATCAGCCTACCTGGGCTCACATTTACTGCCTGGCCGCTACAGCTCCCTTAGGGATTGGAACACCACCGTGGCTTGCCCTTTGGAAAGAGAAAAATGTGAAACTCCTACATTCATCAAGTGAGTCGTTAGTGAAACAGGAGTGAACTGCATCATGGGCTGTTGCCTGCTCCTGGCCTACGAGAACCAAAATGACAAATTCTTGCTGAAGGCAAGGACCAGGAAGAATTCATTGTCTATATAAGAATGTGCATTAACTTGGTCATCGGGAAATGAACAGTACATAACCCAACCTTGGGACCTTTTGGCCTGTACTGCCTGGAAATCATAGCACCAACTTTGGGACCCAATTATGTTAATCTCATTATTTTTGGTGTCTGCTAATAGCTTTTTTCTAGGCTTTTGTCTGGAGCAGTGTTTTGCAACCATGGATGTACATCAGAATGACCTAGGGTGCTTTATAAAAATGTAAATGCCCGGTCCACTTTAGTGTCAGACTCAGATAATGATATTTTTTCAGTATTTTTAAGGTGATTCTAATGCACAGCCAGGGTTGAGAACCACTGCACTACAGGGCCTCTGTTGCATTATATCCTTTTTCTTTTTTCTTTTTTTTTTAAATTTCCGAGTATTATGGGGTTACAAAAGTTTTGATTACGTGAATTGCTTTTGTGCCATTTGAGTCAAAGTTATAAGGTGCCTATCACCAAGATAACATGCATTGTACCCATTAGGTGTGAATTTACCCGTCCCCTCCTTCCCCCTCCCACCTGCTTGGTTTCTGCTGAGTTTTACTGTTAATACCATATGTGCATATGAGTGTTCATTGATTAGTTCCAGTTTTATAGTGAGTACATGTGGTGTTTGTTTTTCCATTCTTGCAATACTTCGCTTAGAAGATTGGTCTCCAGTTTCATCCAGGTTGTTACAAAGGGTATTAGTTCACCATTTTTTGTGGTTGAGTAGTACTCCATAGTATACATATACCACATGTTATTAATCCACTCATGTATTGATGGACGTTTGGGTTGTTTCCACATCTTTGACTTTCTGAATTGTGCTCCTATAAACATTCAAGTGCAAGTGTCTTTTTTTTTTTTTTAATAAAATGTCTTTTTTTTCCTTTGGTAACTACTCAGTAGTGGGATTGCTGGATCAAATGGTAGATCTACTTTTAGTTCTTTGAAGTATCTCCATATTACTTTCCATAGAGGTTATACTAGTTTGAAGTCCCACCAACAATGTATAAGCATTCCTTTCTCTCTGCATCCATACCAGCATTTGTTGTTTCAGGACTTTTGGATAGAAGCCATTCTCACTGGAGTTAGGTGATATCTCATTGTGGTTTTGATTTGCACTTCCCTGATGATTAGAGACGTTGAGCATGAAACTAGAAGAATTCTAGAAGAAGAGGTTGGAAAAACGCTTACAGATATCGGCCTAGGCAAAGAATTTATGAAGACTCTAAAGGCAATCACAGCAACCACAAACATAAATAAATGGTGCCTGATTAAATTAAAAACCTTCTTCACAGCCAAGAAAACAATCAATAGGATGAATAGACAACCTACAGAATGGGAGAAAACATTTGCATGCTATATATCTGATAAAGGGCTGACAACCAGAATCTACAAAGAACTCAAGCAAATCAACAAGAAAATATCAAACAACCCCATTAAAAACTGGGAAAAGACATGAACAGAAGTTTTTAAAAATAAGATAGACCAATGGCCAATAAACATATGTCCTTTTTCTTATTTGAGGCTGCTTTAACGTAGCCTCTGTCAAGATTTGGAGTTCAATTCATCTCCCAAGTCGCCTTCCACTGTTTTTCCCTTGGTAATCCATCCTTCCTTCTGTTCACTCTTGCAGCATGTCACATAGCCCTCGTCAGATAGTATTTGAGGGTGCAGGTCTATTTCTCTACAAGACTATGCATTGCTCAAAGCAGCAAGCCACCAACTTGATCTCAGTCATCTCTGTACCCTTCAGCTATCACAGTGGTTGACTCTTCTCAATTGATGAATGGAAGAATTGATAGGTAAGTGGATAAGTCAACTTAATTAATTAATTGGAAATCTTTCAGACATTTCTTCTTTTCCTTGAAGAATCATTCCAGTTGGAGGTGACATGATGAACATCTGCAGGGGATTATACTTCATCTTCCAGGGAGAATTGTCATTTCCCTCGTCCACCTCTTCCGCTTATTGTTCCTCTTCCCCTACCCAGCTCTACTCCCAGCCTCTAGGAACCTCTGACTTGGCAACCCAGCTGCAGAACTGTCCCTTCTCCCTTCCATCACAGGATGGGGAGGGCAACAATAAACTCATTCATCATTAGGCATGCATAGTTGGTAGCAAAATGTTAGTAATCCTCAAAATAGCATTTGCATTTTCATGTACTGCTTTGTTAACCCAATGCAAAGGCAATCCAAGGTTGAATTTTAGTAGGTTTATTTCCACAGGGGCAAAGAAGGGTTTCCTGGTGGCCCTCATAAGTGTTATAACTTAAAATAAAAGTAGCCCTGACTACTAATTTGAAAGCAGTGGAGGTTACAGCAAGGGAAAAGCAGATAATTCAATACCAACCTACTTTGACCTGAATTTATACCAAGTGGGAATATTGCCTGAATTATTCTGAACAATGCCCTGAGTTGCCCTTTAATTCATCTTGTACATTTGGTCTCTTGTATATTCAAAAAGTGTTTTCTATGATTATTTTCTATATAGCTAATGTCACCTTGATCAGGTCAAAGTTCCACAAAGTTATTTTTTAATATATAAATGTATTACATCACTTTTAACCATACCTATTCTCAATGGTTATGAGTGATTGAGTTCATCTACGTAACTGAGAGCTAATTCATATCATCCTTTAGGTGTCATGTTTCACTGCTGGCCCATGTCACTGCTTTTGTTTACATTTAGTTCAGAAAGCACAAATATAAGAAGTGGGAGGTTGTAACAAGATGTAAGATCAATGCAGTTGGCTTCTGTTTAAACTTTAACAACTTCAACTGAAGCGTGAACACAGACGTTGGTAAAACCCAATAAATAGACAATTGTAATCACAGTGGGAGTTAGTGGTATTTTCTCTCCTACACAGTGAGACTCTTAGAGTGGCTTTATTACTATTACAATTCTAATTTGGGTTCTGATTTCCTTCTCATACTGCCTAGTTCTGGACCTTTCTCTCCTGTGTCCTGGGGTTACTTTTCTGTGTGGGCCTTTGGTGGAACCGATAGCTTTTTGGTATCTCTGTTGTCCTGCTAGCTACCAAGAACCCTCTTCTTCCCCCACTTTGATTGATTGGAGTGCATTATTAAAGGGAGACACTTTCAGCCACAATGACAGAAAAATTCAGGTCTATCTTTGTTTTGCGACATCTCTGTCTGCTTTGAAAAGGTCATCCCAAATCAAATGGCAGAAGCTACACCTTTTCTGGATGGGGCCCACCAAATAGTCTCACCAAGTAGACAATTTCTTTTGAATGACAAAAATGATTACAAATATTTTAAGTGAAATTATTAGGACTTTCATTGAAAATAACAACAGTAACAACTATCAATTAGCATTGCATTTCTATGAATTTCCTCAGGGTATATCCAGATAATCAGTATTGTAAGAGCTTGAACATTTCCATTAGTTTAGCTTGATTATACTCTACTTCTTTTTTCTGTATTTATACTTACATGGCATAGTATATTAATAAGAATTAAGTAATTTTTTATGAAACAAATGAATTTGCTTTCAGAAAACAGTGTTTTACAATTCCTCTTGGGCAATTATATCCTAATACTTGATACCATGGTTTCTGCTATTGGATAAATGACTGAATTTATAATTAAACACATCCTTTGGACTGAAGTTACTAACCAGATACTTGAATCAATTACATACCAGCAGTGAACACTGTATTAGATGTTATCACAAAAATAATTACTGTGCAACATTATATTGTATTTTGAAGTGCTTGTTTTAAAAGGTGGGTTAACAGCAATGGAAAATGCATTGAGCTTTTATGACATATTTTTACGCTACACATATCTAATAAGGACCAAATCTTCTGATAAGAGGTCAGAGACCTACTTGGCCTACTTGTAATCTTCTATGTACAGATGACTTCAGAGAGCGAATTTCTCTGACAACTAACTTTCTACATTCTTACCATTCTTTTCTTAGTGACAGTGTGTTTAGTCCTCACTTGGGACCATATTATTTAGATGGTTTTCCTCCTGTTCTTTGTGTTTTTCTCCCCTCAATTGCCTTTTCTCTTTTAATCTTCATAATTTCCCTGTGACCAAAATTACACATCCATTTTACAGATGAGAAAACTGAGTCACACTGCTGAGCAGTAACCCACCCTAGGTCCAATAGGCAGTGGCACAGTCAGAAGGATACTCTGTGGTCAGTGCCTGTAAGATAATTGCCAAGAAATAGTAGGAACTCATAGGAGTTCAAGGTGGGGAATAATAAGACTGGTGAATAGTGAGTGTGTTTTAAGGGTAGAGGTATTTGGAAAGGAAAGGGACGTAGGACGGGAGGGTGAGAAAATGGAAGAATTTGGTGATCTACTAGTGATGTCTGCCTATGCGTGCCAGGGGGGATGTAGCAGTAAAAGCATCTGCATATATCCTTCTAGGTATAAGTTGTCAGTTCTTAATTAGTACAACACACACACACACACACACACACACACACACACACACACACACTGCTGGTGGATCTCAGTCATCTACACAGGGCACCCAGTTTTCATAACAGGGGTAATAATTTCATAATGACATACTATCACCAATCTTAGTATAATTTGAATATTCTGCAACTTCAACTGTTAAGTACAATAGCAGATGTATGTCATCCTGGGGAAAAAGGGTGCTCTGAGTTTAAATCATGATGGAACCCAGTTTCACAATGGATTGGCATACTCCATAGACTGAGAACAATTGCTGGAGAAAAATGCAAAACCATTGGAGCCTTTCTAAAGGAATGATGAGATTAGATTTGTGTTTTGGAAACGGCTCTGTAGAACATGGAATGAAGGAGAAAGTGACCTCTGGAAGGCTGTGGATCTATTTTCATTGCAATAACTGTAGCGGGGAGGAGGGGAGGAGAAAAGTAGCTGAATGGGTACAAAGTTACAGTTAGATAAGAGGAATAAGTTCTGGTGTTCTATTGCACAGTAGGGTGACTGTAGTTAACAATAATGTATTGTGTATTTCAAAATATTTAAAATAGAATATTTCAATAGTCTCACCACCAGGAAATGACTGGTGTTTGAGGTGATGGATACACGACTTACCCTGATTTGATCATTACACAATATATACATGTATGGAAATATCACATTGTACCCCATAAATATGTACAATCATTTTGTGTCAATTAAAAACAAAATAAAACTTTACAAACAGTACCAACAGGAGGTGAAGAAGGTGTGAACAGGAGCAGGGAGATGGGGTGGGGGCAAGAATGGATGCAGGAAATGGTTCTCCAGTAGTTCTAACTTATCTCCCATGCACCAGTGCACTCTGCTTTCCCTTGAACACTTTTGAGTGTCTCCGATATGCCAGGCACTGTGCCCAGTGGTCTTTGAAGTTAGATGTCTTTGCCAACATGTTGGAGAGAGCCTTTGAAGTAGAGAATCTGACGTGGCCATACTGCAACCAGTCAAGGAGATTTCAATGTCAAACAGGGCTTTGGTGTAAACAATGTCTGGAACATAGATGCTTAACATATATTCTGTGAATGAATAAAGGAACAGGAGTCCAAAGGAATGGAGTAAGTAGACTAATTGAAGGACATTCAAGCTGGACTTTTAAATGCCTGAAACCGTTTCAAAGTGAGATTCAAACCCTTCTTTGGGGAATCCTATTTTTCTATTCTGATCTGTGCAGTTGGTGAAAATAAGGGAAAAGATGGGTGACATCAATACAGATAAAAATATTATTTATCTTAGAATGTGACCCAGGCAGCAAGAATGATAACTTTTGAAAGCAGTATTTCTCCATATGTAGCCCTTAAACAATAGGCATCAAAATTTCTTGAATGTATTGTGTGAAAGTCTGGATTCCTGGGCCCTACCCCAAACCTACAAAAGGAATCCCTCCCGGAGAGCAAAAGAACTTGAAACAAGCTCCTCAGTTCATTTTGTTGCACTGAAAAATTGTGAGAATCATTGGTTTAGAGTTCAAACCAAGCTTCCTGAGCACTTAAAAACCCCAAGAGTAAGGATCTGTTATGGAGGTAGTGAATGTGGACTAACTGGATCTCCCTTGAAAACCTTCAAATCAGCAGTGGCACTGATCACTCTTGATTAACCTTCGGACCTGGAAAGGCCTACGGTTCAGGGGCTCAGATGACCCCAGTACAGAACCCCTGAAGTATGCCTGCGTCACTGAGGATTGCGTGAAAATGTTCTGCTTCCATGATCATTAAGTAAAAAGAGCTGCGAGGATTTTCACTCTACACATTGTGATGTCTTTTCCAATAACAGTATTCATAGGGAAGTGTTATCTTTAGGGCATCTTCCTTGTTTCATGTATTTTGCTATCAGTTTATACAACCTTTACTTTTTCTGAGTGTAGAAGTAATGCATGCTTGTTGTTTAAAAAATTAGAATATACTAAGACCCATAAAAAGAGTGAAAAACCCAATAGTCCCACCACCGAAAGATAAGCAATGCCGATATCTCCTGTGAGACATTTTTAGTATGTAAGTATGCATATAATTTTACCAAAATAAAATCATGCCATATACTCTGTTTGGCAACCTATTTTATCCAATCAGAATGGAGATAATATCTTCTTAAGTCATGCATATCATCATTTTTAATGGCTGCAGATTCTATCACAGTGTGGATGTTCCTCTTTATTTTATTATTCCCTTGTTTTGGATGTTTGGGTTGTTTAAGTCTCCACTTCAGGCCATGAAAAAATAAGGTGAATTCCCTAAAAGATTGTAAGGGAAAATAGATAAAGATGCCACTGCGTTACTTCCTGGCTCATGTGACAGACCAGTAGATACGGACTCCGCATGGTTGCAGCACATACACTGTTGCTATTTCATTCTCTGCAGGAGCCACCATCTTCCCTCCAGGTCCCCACCACTCACCTACCTTTCCTTGGCGTCTCTGCACTAGAGATCTTCTTGCTCCACTTGATTATCTACCACTCATTTCACAAAAATGTATTGTGTGCCTCCTGTGTGTCAGCACTTTGAAAGACTCTGGCTTTATTCAGTGTTCATTAAAGCATCTATTATCTTGTTTTCATTAAGGTTACAGACTAATGATAAAAACAAAGTCACTGACCAAAAAGGATAACTTGGAAAATACCAGTCATTATTATTTTAATCTGAAGTACTGGGAATTCATGGAGCTTGCATTTAGTTAACTATTGCTGCAAAACAAATTTTCCAACACTTAGTGGCTTAAAACAATGCATAATGATTAACTCATAGCTTCTTTAGATCAGGAATCTGGGCATGGCTTAGAGTTCTCAAGCTGTAATTAAGGTGTTAACCAGGGCTGCAGTCATCCCAAGGCTCAACTGGGGAAGGGTCTACCTGCAAGCTCAGCTATTGTTGGCAGAACTGAGTTCCTCATGGGCTGTCAGGCTGAGGGCTTCAGTTCCTTGCTGGGTGTTGGCTGGAGGTTACTGTCCACTCCTTGCCATGTGGGAAAGCCTCATGTCACCTGCTTAAAGTGATAAGCTGATAAGGCAATAGACAGCACCAGCAAGATGGAAGCCACAGTCTTTTGTAACCTAATCACAGGAGTGACATCCCATCACTTCTGTCATATTCTAGTCATTGGAAGCAAGTCACTTGTTTTAGCCCATATTCAAGGGGAGGAGATTACGTGGGAGTGTGTGCACCAGGAAGCAGGTGTCATTGAAATCAGTGCTACTTTTGTAGAGTTTATAAATAATTATAAAACCAGAACAACTGACCAAAAAAGTTAACTTAGAAAATGCCACTTTGACAACTGTCTCCCTTTTTTAGCTTCCATATATGAATGAGAACTTGCAGGGTTTAACTTTCTTTGTCTGGCTTATTTCACTTAACATAATACTGTCTAGTTCTATCCATGTTGCCATAAATGATGGGATTTCATTCTTCTTTGTGGCTGAATAGTATTCCATTGGCATACATACCATATTTTCTTTATCCATTCATCTATTGTTAGGCACCTAGGGTGATCCCATATCTTGTCCATTGTGCACAGTGCTGCAATAAACATGGGCATGCAGATGTCTCTTTGATGTACTGATTTCCTTTCTTTTGTATAAACGCCCAGTAGTGGGGTTGCTAGATCATGTGGTAGTTCTATTTTTAGTTTTTTGAGAAACCTTTGTTCTGTTCTTTTTTTTTTTAGACAAAGTCTCACTCTGTTGCCCGGGCTAGAGTGCCGTGGTGTCAGCCTAGCTCACAGCAACCTCAAATTCCTGGGCTCAAGCGATCCTTCTGCCTCAGCCTCCCAAGTAGCTGGGACTACAGGCATGCGCCACCATGCCCAGCTAATTTTTTCTATATATATTTTTAGTTGGCCAATTAATTTCTTTCTATTTTTAGTAGAGATGAGGTCTCACTCTTGCTCAGGCTGGTTTCGAACTCCTGACCTTGAGTGATCCTCCTGCCTCAGCCTCCCAGAGTGCTAGGATTTCAGGCATGAGCCACCGCGCCTGGCCCTTCGTTCTCTTCTTCATAGCGGCTGTACTAGTTTACATTCCCTCCAACAGTATATAAGAGTTCCCTTTTCTCCACATACTCACCAGCATCTGGTGAGGATGTCTTTTTGATAATAGCCATCCTAACTGGGGTGAGATGATACTTCATTCTGGTTTTGATTTGCATTTCCCTGATGATTAATGATGTTGAACATTCTTCCATACATTTGTTGGCCATTTGTATGTCTTCTTTGGAGAAATATCTGTTCAGATCATTTGCATATTTTTTAAATCAGATGGTATTTTTGCTGTTGAGATGTTTGAGTTTCTTGTATATTTTGGATATTAATCCTTTATTGGATGAATAGTTTGCAAATATTTTCTCTCATTTTGTAGGTTGTCTTTTCACTGTTGATTATTTTCTTTACTGTGTAGCTTTTTAAATTTTATATAATCCCATCTATTTATTTTTAATTTTGTTGCCTGTGCTTTTGAGGTTTTATTCATAAAATCTTTTCCCAGACCTATGTCCTGAAGCATTTTCCTTACATTTTCCTCTAGTAGTTTTATAGTTTCAGGTCTTACATTTAATTTAGGTCTTTGATCCATTTTGAGTTGATTTTTTAAAGGATACAAAATCACAGCTAGATAGGAGGAATAAGTTCTAGGGTTCTATAGCACTGTAGGATGACTATAGTTAACAATAATATATTATTATATGGCTTCAAGTAGCTAGAAGGAGGATAGTGAATGTTCCAAGACAAAAACATGATAAATATTTGCAATGATGGGTACACTAATTACCCTGATCTGATCGCTATGCTTTATATGTATTGAAACATCACTATTTGCCCCATAAATATGAACAAATATGTGTCATTTAAAAAAATATTGTTTTTTAATTTTTCAAAAGGAAACTGCCAATTTATAGTTTGAACTGCTGAAAATTTATCGAGCTTCACATTTCAACTCACTTTTAAGTTTAGGGACATGAAGAAACAGGTCAAAATATTTATACTTGCTAAATGTGTACTTAATGTTATTTATATAGTGCCTTGTGGCTTACAACACACACTTCTATGAAAATATTTTCATTTTGTGTTCTCAAACCTGAAAAGTAGGAATGGAAGATGTTATATGAAATTTAAAGACAGATGAACTGAGTCTTGGCAGGTCAAGCCAAGCTGAGTTGGCTACATCTTGCTCCCAGTTCATGCATTGTTTCCACAAACACATATGAGCAAGTCTTATGTGCTTGGCACCATACCGGGCAGAGTGCTGGGACAAAATGTTTGACAAAACCAACGTAGCTCTGCCCTCCCAGAACCTAGTGTCTAGTCAGAATGAGGTATTAATCAAATGACCTCACAAAAGATGGGTGCATACTTTAAACATTTTATAATGGATAGGAAGGTTACATATCATGATTTGTGTGCTTATGTATTTAGAAATCACCCACCTGTACCCTTAAGATTTGTACAGTTGACCATACGTGTGATGCTTTTAGAATATCCTAGGAAGGAAAGTTACATAGTGCTGAGATAGTTCATTAAAGAAGAGGTGGCTGAAAGCAGGGGATGAGGGATTTAGATTTCCCCTGCACCAAGTGGGCCATGTGTCCTGAAGATGTTAACCTATGGGCATTTTATTGCACACATTGAGCTGATACATATAACTTAGGGTTTCATTTCACAACCTCTTACTCCCTCAGTAAATTTATCCACTCTGCCTCCCTCTTAGTGATTTCCCTTTTCAGTTGTGCCGTGCAGGTTTCACCCAGCACCTTTTTTAATTATGGAGCTCATCATTTCTGAGTGTTTCTTTCCATGTGGCTGCCACGTGGGTCAGGGCTGTCTGGCTGCTACAGAGGAGGAGGTACGTGGGGGTGGGGTGCTGCCTGGGGCTGATGGGCCAGGCGAGGCTGGGCAGACCTGGGCCTTCTCCTCGAACACAGGAGAGGTTGCTCTAGGGAAGCCATCTGCATGGCACTGGGAGGCATTATGTAGAATTTTTTAAATCTTGAGCGTGGAACTTTACTTTTATAATGGCCGTACTTTGTCTCATGTTGCTTTCTGCCCTCTGCAGGGTTAAGAGCTCAGGCTCTGGAGTAAAACTTGCTAGGGCTGAAACCCCAGCTAGTCATTACTTACTTTTCTTATGTGTAAGGAAGTAAATGATGACAGTACCTACCTCACATTGTTGTAAGTATTGTGCGGTGTGACGTAACGTGGAGAGGCTGCTCAGTTCAGTTCTCAGTGCAGAGTAAGCACTTCACATAGAGTTATTGACCACATGACATCATAGAAAATGTCCTTAACGTAAGGACAAAAGCCCTAATTTTAAGTCCAGGTTCTGCTTACTCAATATGCATTCTTTATTGGTTGCGTTTAACCACTTCTTGCCTTAGTTTTCTAAATCTGTAAAAGGGAAGTACAATACTGACATTGTAGATAATGCCAGGACAAGCAAATCAGGGAAAATGTGCAGAAGTTCTTGGCACAGAATAGATGCTCTGTAAATATTTGTTGCATCTGACTCTTAATGTTGCCAAGACCCAACATTTATGTCAAGAAGGCATTTTTCATACTGCACAAACGGGACTCCTTATATGCTAGCGAATAAGTATAAGAAAAGATACAATATAAATTTTCTCCCACTTTGTGTCCCTTAATTCAGAGCTATTCAACAAAGTCAATTTTGCAAAATGTTACCGGCATCTGCTATTTACCAAGAAACAGAAGAGGAGAGATTAATAAGATCACAGTCCCTGCTGTTCGGGAGTCGTAATCTAATCGTAGAGGCAGACAAGTCAACAGGATTACAAAATAACTGCCGTGAGAGGTAAAGGTAGGGGAACAGTGAGGAGGGCGCCAAGCCAAGCCTTGGTAGGAGCAGAGATGCCAGAGAAGGTGATGAAGTGAGGATGCTTTAGCTTCCAGTAACAGAAATATCTAACTCAAACTGAGCTAAACGTAAGTGAAAAAAGAAATATCATCAAACTGGGAGGTCAGAAGAAGGGCAGACTCCCAGGGCAGTCACTCCAGTGGCTTAGAAATCTCATCAAGGTCTCAAGTTCTTTCCATCTCTCTGATCTTTCGCAGCCACTGTCACTTCCAGTCCGATGGCAGCTATTGTTCCATATCAAGATGGCTCCAGCAGTTGCCAACATGATCATCAGAGAAAAGAGGGGATATCTGTTTGTCATTTTTGGGAAAAGAAGGAAGGGAAAAGGATCCCCCTGCAAACTTTTCAGCACAGGCAGTATAGGGGCCCAGGAGAGCTTCCCCTCTGCCCTCTGAAAGCAACTGACAGTAGGCAGATAAATAGGAGAAAAAGGCATACAAATTTATTTAACAGGGATAAGCATAGGGGAATCACAAGAGGATGATTACCCATTAACCCAGTGAGGTCCATGTGCTTTTATATACTTCTTCATAGGGGAAGGAGAGATTGGGACAATGTGTCAATTTGAGGGGTAGTAAATGATTTTTAGGGGGAATGAATGGGCCTAATGCTCAAACAGTGGGTAGTAAATAGTTCTCATTGGGATTTGAATGGGACTGAAGACAAAGTTCAGCTGAGCTCTAGGTGTGGTGTTTAATGTTCAGTCTCTTCCTCATGATATGAGATTTAATCTTCTCTGGTTAATGAAATTTCAGGGAGGGGATCGAAGGCAATTGTGTTCTTTTTTGGTGTGTCCAGTTTCTAGGTAGATAAGGGAACTTCAGAGAATTGCCTCATTCTGTGTTTGGGAGAGACAGAGGATTGAGAGACAGGAGTTGGGGGAGGTCAGAGAGACCTTGAGACTGCTGCATCTTCAGCCTGTCAAAACACCATATTTTGGGCAGTATCATTCTCTGAGTCTCAGCACCTACCCACCATTAAACCAGACCTTGGCAAGAACACAGGATTCTCATGACAAGATGAGATGGGGATCTCAGGTGGAAGGGGCATTGAGGGGTAAGTCTCTACAATGACCAGGAAAGGTTTTTCCCTGAGGACTTCAAACCTGGCCTGTCTTGTAGAATAAATAGGAATTTTCCTGGTCTAAGTGTTAGGGATGGAGAGAGGACTGTCCTAGGGTGTGCAATAGCAGTAAGCATGAAATATCATAATTATACAGGAAATTCCAAGTGCTCTTATCTAACTGGATTGTAGGGGTGGCATAGAGACCAGACTAGCGACTGGAGATTAAGCTGGAAGAAAAGGTAGGAGCTGGATTATAACGGACCCCACAATCCATGATAGAAAATGTGGGTTTTGTCTTGAAAGAACTGGGAGCCCACTGAAAGATTTGAAGCAGAGAGAGCATGAGATTGGATGTGTCAGTTCCATCACAAAGAATCTACTAAAGATTCTACTAGCAAGACTGTGTTGGAAATTTTAGGAGGAATCTGGATGAGATCAGGTAGCTGGTTAGGTGGGTGAGTAGGGGGAAGGAAGGGAGCTCAAGGTGATAATTCTAGTTTCTTCTGAAGTCTTCAAGATTCCCTAGAAATCTAGATAAAAGTGACAATACATATGGGAAAATCAGAATCTAAGAGCTGGCTTCTCAGATCTGATGTAGTCAACTTAGAGCAATGGTCATATAAAAAATACCAGCCCTCAATGCATGTGGGATATTGGCCAACTGGATAAATAAACACATATCTTTTATAAATGCCCATTGGCACAAGTTCTTGACTGAAATGAGGGATAATGATAATATTTGTGTTGTACAAGGGAGAGAGTGGATAAGATATTTATAAGCAAGGCATCAAGCAGATGTCCTGTGGGTTAATAGGCTGGGGGTAAATTCATATGATTTAATAACCTTGGTGAAGCTGCTAATAAGGGTGAATTAGGATTCAGCAGCAAACTCACAATCTTTCTCTCTCTTTCTCTCTCTCTCATTTGTGTGTTGTTTTTTAAGTCTTTAAGCATTCTATTCATGGCAGAACTTTCCACTTGGCATATTTTGCAAAGGAGCCTTTTCTTTAAGCTTAAAGTACATGTAATCAGAATGAGCTGTGCATTCCTCCAAGACCAGAAAGTTTTGTCACCTAAAATAGAATGTTCCCAATGTAAGGTCAGTGTGTAAAACCAGAGCTGCCTTGTTTTCAGGCACCCATATCCTGATGTTAAAAGTCTGTCCTGCTGTTGTTGGCTTCTCACTACCTAAGCATGGTTCAAACAGAAGCAGAGGAGTGAGGAAATCCTTGGACATATTTACCAACATCTGTTTCCAGGCATCCAGCTGTGTATAGGAGGGGACTGTTGACCATAGAAAGTCTCCAGCTTGGGCACTTCTGTCTGGTGTCTCTTCTCTGGAGGGACCTTTTAATCTACTTGTGTACCCAGCATGTCCTGAATTTTTGATCTAATCCCAGAATATGTATATACATGTCATGTACTTTGGGAGGGTTTTGTCTTTCCTTGCATGGCAACGTGGTATCGTGGAAAACATCTAGAAGTTGGAATTACACCATCTGAGTTTGAATCCCAGTTCTGCTCCTTAGCAGCTATGACCTTGATACAGTGGGATACAGGAGAAAGGGGATATGATTTGGAGCCAGACAGATGGGAGTTCGTATCTTGGTTCTGCCAGCTGACAGATTTGTGATCCTGGGCAGCTGATGTTCCATGTTCTTTCATCTGTAAAATGGGGTTAATACCACTTACCTTGCAGTGTTGGTGAACAGATGGTATATAGTAAAGCTACTTAGTAGACAACCAAGCACAGAGTAGACACTTAATAAATTATACCTATTGCAGTTATTGACCTCTTAGACTCTGTGTCCTGATCTGCTGCATAAGAGTAACAAAAATACCTAATTTTCATTTTTGATGTGAGCACTACAGTGATACTTCTATCCTAGAGCAGAGTTTCGCAACCTCATCCTTGGCATTTGGGGCCAGGTAATTTTCTGTTGTGAGGCGGCTGCCCTGTGCATTACAGGATGTTTAGCAGCATCCCTGTCCCGTGCCCATTCGATGCAAGTAGCACCTCTAGCCCTCATTATAATAACAAAAAATGTCCCCAGACATTGCCTAATATTCCACTGGGGTCAAGGGAATAAAACTGCCCCTGGCTGAGAATTACTGTTGGAAAATATGGAAGAAAGTGCCTGACACATAGGAAGTGGTCCATAAACAAGGGTAGTTACTATATCTGTGCTATGGTTTGGATGTGGTTTGTTTGTTCCCACCAAAGCTCATGTTGAAAGTTGACCCCCAGTATATTGGAAGGTGTGTCTAGTGGGAAGTGTTTGGGTTATGGACAGATTCTTCAGAGACTGGATCCGTTCTCATGGGAATGGATTGGTTCCCTCAAGAGTGGATTGTTACAGAGCAGGACACCCCTCAGGTTTCTTTTTCTTGGCATATGTCCCCTTCCCCTTTGACCTTCTCTGCCGTGGGTGAAAGCCCTCCCAGCAGCCAGGACCATGTCCTTGAACTTCTCAGCCTGCAGAACATGAGCTGAATAGCCCTCTTTTTTTTTTTTTAAATAAATTACACAGTCTCAAGTATTTTTTATAACAACACAAAATGGACTATGACAATCTGGCATCTATAAAGCTGTGGAAAGAAATAGAGAAAAAAAATGTTTGTTTTCTGAGCCTCTAGATAGTAATGCATAAATGAGAATAGTGGAACAAATTAAACCTTTTTCAGCATGAATACGCTCTTCAGAGTTCAACTCCAGATCCGTGCTACAGTTGGGTGGGGATGCCAACTTTCACAGAAAAGTTGTGGTAACATAACAGGGTTTGCAGTCACTTCTGCCAGAGATGTCCTGGGAGTGAAAATGGTGACACTCATTCCCCTGCCCCGCTGGGGAGCACCAGCCTGTCCCCAGCCCTCTTTGGATGGTTGCGGAGATCGAGTTCCATGAGAAGCACATCTGAAATTCAGCCCCGTGTGTTTTATTCCCAGCATGGGTACTTTCCCCCTCCATTTTCTTTAGCCCTTCCCAGAAAAATGTCAGCTCAGACCTGGGCTCAGGGCACTGCTACATCACTTTCTCTTCACTTATCAAATCTTACAGCAGCAGGAATGTTCTAAAATTCCTCTACTCAATCACAGAAAGTTAATTGCACTTGTCCATAGATGTGTGGGTAGTTTTGAAGTAGCTCGACCCCACTTTTTAAGGTAATTTTACTAATAGGAGCGCCTAATCCTTCAGGACCAGGAAAATGCTATTTAACCATGAATTTGCTCCCTTGGAGTTTCATTATGGTTGATAAAATAATAAGAGAAAAAGCCAATACTGCTTCAGAGTCTGGAGAGGTATGGGGCATGTTCAGCCACTTTAGTAATAGAAATGGAAAAGTATTGTAAAAGATATTTTTGTTAACCTTGAAGAGAAAGGAAAGATACCCCATTACACACACACACACACACACACAAACAAACACACACACCCCTGCTCTTTTTTGACTGAGACTAAATGAAGAAGAAATTTTCTTCTCCCCAGAAATGTTATTGCTCAGAACGGCATTTTAGCAGTATTATCATACGATAACATCAGAGTAGGAAAGTAATTATTTTCCGATAATACATGAGCTGCACTTTAGCTGGATGTGGCAGAGCTTCCATGCTGAGACCTATGAGGTATAGATTATACATTTCCACATTTATTCAAAATATGTATATTTTTATGATTGATGAGGACATTGCAGCATGCCACCTTCATAATTTGCATTTTTTTAAAAAATGGTTCTGTGTGTAAATCACTGGCATGTATTATCTCAATCAGAAGTCAAATGGTTCTCATTGTAAAAGCTCTAAAATATGCCTTTATTAAATATATTGTGGAGAAATCAGAGACAAATATGCCTTAACACATTTTTGTATTTCATTACTATTCAATATGTATATTTTTTGCTATTTTAACAAAGAAAACCTCCAGCTCTTACAATACCATTGCTGTCAAATTAAAGATTAGCCTTTCTCTTTCCAAACATATATATTTTTTGCTCCGTTCAAAACCAGGAATGACCTTTTAAGGGTTTCATTAGCAAGATACTTGAAGGAAAGGAAAAATTCTCCATTTGATCAGAGAAAACATAAATGAGAAGGCTAAACACAGTTTTAATATGTGCTGGATTTTTTCAGTAATATTTCAAGGTCCAACCAGAGATTCTAATCTTTCTGGAGAAATCCTACATAAAGACCCTCAAACCTGAGAAATGCATCTAGTCTCCTCATAAAAGGAGTAGGAGTTTTTCCGTATAAGGCAAATGGCAGGAAAAATACACTTGGGATTACAAAGCCAAAGACACTATTTATTATTTTGCAAAGGCTTTAAGAAAATGCTAATACTGAACCCTGGTGATTTCAGAGGCAAATCCAGGAAGCCTGCCTAAACCAGCATTTTAGCTTGGGCTTGCCTGGGTGGAGAAATGCAGCCCTGACTTCTGGGGGGCTCCCCCCTGGCATGTGGAAAGTTCAGAGCTGAGTAAAAACCAGGAGGGAGAACCAAGTCACTAAAAACACATGCCCATCAGCGAGGCTGGGCATCTTTGAAGGAGCTGAAGCTAGAACGGATGTTTACTAAGATGTTGAATCTTAAAGAATGAAGTCCATGAACGAGAGCAAACCAGCCAGTTCACACTGGGTTGGTTGCAGAGAAAAGCTCTTCCCTCTGTCCTGGATCATTCCCTCCTGTCACCTTGCCTTGCCTGAATCCGCAGAACCACTCCTTACTCTGTATTGGTGCTTCTCAGTCCATATCGTTTAATTCCATTTTGTGTTCTGTTGACTTTCCTGTTTCTGCTGCATGCATGTGAGCCCGTTGGCATTGAGCTTGTGTCTGTTTTGTTTGGAACTTTATACCAAGTGCTTGCCTATCAATAGGCTCCAGAGCAATTTTGGAAAGACTAAGGTTAAGATGGAGTTGGGGATACCATGAGGTTCAGGAAAAGATTCCTATCAAAGTCAAATCCACATGGTGAGGGCACTGTCATCAGCAGATGTCCTTTGAAGGTCCAACTCAACCTCTCTCAGGTGGCCCCACTTTCCCTTCTTAAAACTGGCAAGTGATATGTCTTATTTCATTCCTTAGAGCACTGGGATATGAAATAACTCATTAGCACATACGCTTCAGCCTTCTGGAAAGGTGCTTGTTGCTCTTGCTACAATTCCCATGGAACTTTTTTTTCTTAAAACTTTGCCTTTGTAGACTCCAGAAATCCTTCCAGACAAATGGCTGCTTTATTTTTGAGGTGGTGATTTATATCCCAGGCAGAATAATCCTCAATGAAGGTGTCTCTCCTTTATCATAAAAGAATAACAAAACATTTATAAAAGGACAGAGCTTCAGATGAGTGGGTATAAAAGTTCTGCACAATATCAATGGTTGAAAGAATATGCATATATTAATTAAGAATTCCGACATACTTCTTTTACAAGGTCCCTTATGAAAGAGAGACTATTTTCCACATTTACTTTGTGTTGGAAGTGACAGATGAAATTAATATGCTTCATAAATTGCCATCACAGAGGGTCAATTAACAAGTGAACTAACCTTGTGAAAGTCATTTTGAAAGACTAGTTATGTCTATAATATTCTCTGTCAAATTAGGTAAAAGTGGGAAAATTAGAAGGCTGTCAAATAAATAGCAGTCTAAGATACTGAGTAATTGCATTTTTGATAAGGTAAATTAGTTCCTGTGATTATTGGTTGAGAAACAGGAAATGAATAGTGGAAATACTAAAGATTTTAAAACACTGAATGGGTATGTATATGTGTGTGTACATGCATACCCATACATATGTAAGTATATGTAATGGATGTATTATATATATACTTCTGGGCACACATACATATAAGGCTACAGAGGGACAGCCATATGAAGATTCAAACTGGAAGGGAGACAGGTCCCCTCTCCTTAGCCAAACCGTTCCCTATTCCTCCACTGAGGCTGTTTCCCTCAGGTACTTCCCATGTACCTGGCCAGCTCCCACCTCCCTGTCTTTGCTCACTTGACTCCCCTTTTAGTTATTTCAGCCCCTTTCCTTCAGTCATTCAAAATTAAGCCTTGTGCACGTACAATGGGGGGGCGGCTGGGCACTGTTTGGGCCATGCATGAACAAGCACAATTGCCCCTGCTGCCCTGGAGCTCACATCCCAGGGGAGGGAGCAACAGTCTACCTGACTCTGAAGCTGAAACTCTTTCCTCACAAGCTATTTGCTTCAGGCTGCACGAGGACCAGAGAAAGAAGACCTCCTAACAAGCCCCATCTGAGCCAGCTTGGGGGCAGAAGGAGCCATAGCAGTTAGATGACTATTTTCACCCCAGTCCACCTTACGGATGGTTCCAGAAAGGTCACACAACACAAAGGGCTCTGATGGGAAGACTGTCCTCTGCTAGGGCAGATGCAGCTGCAGCTACACCCCTTCCTTCCTCCCTGTTGTAAGGGTTCCTGCATGGAGCCTCACTCCTCTCCTCCTCTGACACCTGTTCTGTTCTTCTAAACTCTGTCATGTCTGTGATATAATTAGGTCCTTGACTGGGTCTCAAGTTCCTCGTTGTCATACGAATCAGTAGAGCTTAAAATTCATCTGAAGTCTTGGTTGCCTGTCCCCATTCCTCCATGACCTTCTGTGGCACTTGGAGCAAGTCAACTCCCTTATCAGGCTGTGCGTTCCCTGGGTGTGAAATGAGGCTGCTTTGCAGCAAGGAGATTTGTTTACAAAATTAAAGAGTAAAAGTTATATTTTTGTGTGTACTGGAGCCCAGTTACACATGTGTACCTAGAGCAAGTACTTTATGTCCAATCCTGTTCCTTCCTCTGGGTTATCTCTTTATGTCTTCCATTGTCAGCGAATCCCCAAAGGCTTATGTGCTGAATCTCTGTGTGGATAATGTATGTGCACATATGTTCACACAGGCATACACGTAGTTTTGTCATGTTTTTCATGTCATCTCCATGTAACAGAGTTAGAAACTGAATGTCAGTGAGGGGAAGAAAATTGTGTGTGGTCATGCAGTTATTAATAGCAAGCTGTAGCATTAAGGGTCGAAACCAATCAGCTGGACTCCAAGACCTGTACTCTCTGTGATACCCAGAATGCTCTTTTCATCGCAGTCCACTTCCTCAGCTGGACAAATTACACACCTCTTCCTATCTTCCTAATGAAGGAAGAGTCTTGGGAAATAATATGCCCCCACTTTTTTTTTCTTTCTGTTGGCTGACTGATGTATTTGTGTTCCAAGTTCCTTTTTCCGCCTGTGACCGCACAATTCGTTTCTCTCCCTGGTCTGTCCTGTGCAGCCCAATGCAGCTGAGCTGGTTGAGTTTGTGTCCATACAGATTTGGACCCACTTAAAGTAATGTTCTCCTGTGAGCTGCTCAGGGTTCTGTGATTGAAGGACAGATAGGAACCGGCTAATTAAAGTAACAAGAGAATCATTGGATGAATGCTGGGCATAGTTTACAAATTTAAAATCTAACAGCTGGGTCTCAGGAAGGACAGAAACAAGCTCAGTTTAGGGACCCCAGCCAGGAACTCTTGGAAATTCTCTTAAAGGTAGAACTGGCGGAATAAGTTCTCTGCACCCACTTTCCATTCATGTTTCCTTTGCATGTTGATTCCAGTTGCCAGGAGAGAACTTCTGGTTGTCTTAGGTTGGATCATGAGCCTGCCTCTCTTGGGAAGGGTTGGAGGAAATAATACTGTGATTGACAGTCCCACCAGGACCACAGAGAATGTGGGCAGGTAATGGCCCAAAGATAAGAAGAGAGCTGTTTCTCTTAAAAGGCAGACAAGGATACTAGGAAGTCAACATCTCCCATATCATATGATGAAACAAAATACAATTTTAAAAAAGCTCAATACTTTCTCTCTTGCCTCCAAACCTAAACTGCAAATATGCATGCAAAATTTGGCAGCAATAAAGGCAACAGCTTGTCGGTGTGCGGGAAGCCAGGAGAGTTCAGCCTCAGAAAATCTGTATTAACTCCCAGTGCTGGCACCATAGCTGTTAGCTTGGTCTTAGGTGCAACATTCCAGAGCCTGCTGTAAAGCAGGGTTATCCCAATGTTTATCTCAGGGAGTCAGTCACTAGAACGCTCACATGAGATGCAGATTCCAGAAGTGCGTGGAGAATCTATACCCATCACATCTGAATCTGCTGCAGAAAGGATTGGCATTAGCATCACAAATAACAAGGGAAGCCCATGCACATGCTTGTGGGTTTCCAAAATGTTTTTAAACACCTGTAAGTATCTCCTCTGAGCCATTTGCTTATGTATAGGTGGGAACATTGAATATATGACAACCCTATTTTAAAGGGGGGTCTTTGAATTCTGAATGGTAGATTTCACAGCTATTGATATTTTGTGAGATGTATTGGTGACTTGAGATCTTTGAGAGCAATTATCTTTGAAATTGTGAATTCTGCAAAGGTACGCATTGATATCCAACTTGATATATTCAACCTTCTCTGTATACCACTCAAAGGATCACAGCCACCCTTCATAAGCATATTGCCCCGAAACATTCAACTCTCCAGAAATCTAACAGCTGCCTTGTCAGTACGATTATTCCAGACTAATAACCTAATAAAGCAATAAGACTCTTCAAAACAGATTGAGACTGCCATTTTAAAAGTTCTTAGCCCAAAGTTGAAGGGCTCCAGGCTATGGAAGATTTTTTTAAAGGAATTTGACACAGAGAGTTAGATGGGAAGTGCCAATTGGTGATTCTCAAGGATCTTTGCCAACATAAAATGTTTGGAGTCCTTGGTATTACCAATTTACAACGCAAGAGTTCTTGAGGGACACAACCTGTAATGAATTACAATTGCCTTATTTGCCATTATTTCAGTTGATGTTGTTACACAATAGTGTCTGGAATTGGCTAAGGAAGAACAGTTGCTTGAAATATGTGCTATTTTGAATAAACTGATCCTAACTTAATGAGCTTTTACAGGGTTTTATGCATGACTTACTACCCATATTACATTGCTAAGGTAAGCTACTTAAAACTATGGCACAATATGATGTTTTTCAGTTCATTTGTCTGTTTCATTAATGATAGAATGTATTTTCCAGCACACAAATCCTATTTATGATCAAGACATTGTTGTTCTGTAGATCAACTTAAACCCTTACACTGTGTAATTTACCTGCTGTCAAATCTCATTTGAGGAGCTGTTGTCTAGCATTGCCCTAATCAAAAATATGCCCAAGTGTAATGAGCTATGCATGTTATGTCTAGTATTATTTATTTTTAATAAACTTTTGTTCACCCCCCCACCACACTTTGGGAAAGTGACAATCTAGAATATTTTTTTGTATTCTTCCTCTTTTTTAACCAAATATCTTCCCAACTACAATAATGATTCACAAAAATGTGAATTTTTTAATTCTTTCAAATGTATCTTAATGGGTAACAGCTGATTAGAGGAACATACAGGAGAAATATAAAAATGATTTGATATTCAAAACAAGAGTGATAATAAGAAAGTAATATTCTAAACTAAGATAGCTGGAATAATATGTAAAGTTAGATCAGATGACTTCCAGGAAACAGAGGACCCTCTCAGGTTTGGAGATCTCAGCTCATTTATTAGATATGATTATTAGTGCCCCATTGTGGACAGAATATTCCCTGAGATTGCATGTTGATGTGGTCAGCTGCCAAGTTTATTGAAGTCATTTCCATTTGCTCAAATCTCATGGCTGCCTATAGATGAGCAGATAATGTCATAGATGCTTTTACCTCCTACATGGTTCTTTCTAACAATTTATGCCTAGTGGATGCCATCTACCCTTCTTTATAGGCAGAAAATCCAGGCCCAAGTCACTAGGGTGCAGTTACATTGTATGCACATTTAGTTTATACAAAGGCAAATATTTTGCTTGAAAAATGTAGAGAGAGAGAACTATTTAAATCATGTGGTTGGTGAGTGATTCTTCTCCCTCTCTACTTAGTAGGCACATGCTTTTAGTGAGGGAGAAGCAACCTGAACAACTGCTGTGGTTTCACAGTGACAGTGTATCTCTAAGCTCAAAGTGTGATTCTAGCATTCAAAGATATGGTATTGGCTTTTGGGCTTTTTTTCACCTACACGCTGTAAAGATAAGCCCACAACTTCATCTGGGGCTCAGCTGAAGGCCAGCCATCGCTCCAAAACAAGAGAAGAAAATGGCTGTGTTGGACTTACAAAGAGACGGTTCTGTACTGCACTGCACAGGCAATTTTACCGATCTCAAGGGTACCTCTTGCTGTAGTTGTCACTCACGTGTCATCTCTACATTCCAAACTCCACGTAAGGTGCAAGCTCATTCCAAGAGCTTTGGGACACTGCACCCACAATGGGTTTTGTGCACAGCTCTTTCAACACACTCTTCTTTAGTCAGTGGTTCCTGTCGGTTCTCAGGCATCTGCCTTCTTGTCTTCAGCCTCTACTCTGAGCAATGTCATATATCCTTGAAAGGACTTGGGAGTTGGGCAGAACAGAGTTTGAATCCAGCTCCACCTTGTGTGACCTTGGGCAAGGTACTTATACTCAACCACAAAGTGGGCACTCTTGTTGACATTGCAAAGTGGCGGGGAGGAGTAACAGGGTTAGAGAGTGGAATAATAGACATTGGAGACTTGGAAGGGTGGGAGAGGCATGAGGGATGAAAAATTACTTAATGGGCACAATGTACACTATTTGGGTGATGGTTACACTAAAATCCCAGACTTCATCTCTATGCACTATATCCATGTAACAAAACTGCACTTGTACCCTCTAAATCTACAAAATTTTTTCATAAGAATGCAGAAGAATGTCCAGCATAATAGTAGCCTCTCTGTGTAGGATGCTTACTATAATTGCAATCATCACTCATCCTAAATTCATACAAGGGAGCCCATGTAAGGTGAGAATGGCATCTTACCTGCACTCTCCACTGAACCCAAGGCAGACCCTCAAGCCCTCTAGTAAGCTGCGGTTTGCGGTGCTGAGAATTCTACTGCATGTGGAATTTACCAATCTGAAGATGAATTGATTATACTAAACTTTGATGTCATAGCTTATGTAGGCGGCAAAGATGCACATCCCAGACAATAGTGCAGAACCTTGGAGCTAAAGGTATGCATGTTTTTTAAACCTCTCCTCCAATCCCTGTGCATATACTGATCATTTCCTGTGAAATCACTGCTTCCTTTCCCTGAATGACTAAGTGTGATAGATGCTGTTTGGTATAATAGTACCACATACTAACAGACACATATTTCATCATCAGTGTATGCTTTGGAAAAGATTTTTCTTTTGGGGGAATTAAAAGAATCACCAAATATATTGCAAACTCTATATTAAAAAAAAAAAAAACCTAAGCTCTAAGAAAACTTGTATCCTATTCTGAATGTAGTCACCCTATCATTGGGTTCTAAATGTTTCTTTCCATATCACCTAGGGGCATATTCTCTGGATAACCCACCTGGATCTTTTGTGATTTAAACAAGGCTCTGGGTGACCATCAATTTATATCTACATTACTGGTGTGCTTGATATGATGGGTGAATGTTCTTTGAGTTCACTCCTCATTCATCCATCCAACCCAGAGGATTCCATGCCAGGGAGTGTGCTAGGTTCTACTGTTATAGAGAGGCTAATATATGAGTGTCATATATTGAAATGCATGTATACAACTTCTGAATAATTGCCATTATAATAGGTATATTGAATAAGTGTAGTTTAAACTATTCCATATGTATCAAGACTCTGGATTTTCAGCATCAAACACTGGGAGAAAAGGGATATGTACAAAAGACAATCAAGCCTACTACCTAGATCTGGAGGAAATCAGCCTGGCTATGGGTGCTTGTTCTGGAAGCAAGAGTGGGACAGGTGCAGACTACTTGGATGCAGTGGTTGGACTGGGGAGTGTGGTCCAGAGAGCACAGTAGTGAGGGCTGCTGAGAAGGTGCTGGGGGATAATCCTGCAGGGGAGGGGCAAGATGCATCACGAGCTAGCTCACTATCTAAGGCGATCTACAGAGTCTAATGTTAAGGATATCAGCAGCGAGTGGCTCCAGTATGCTTATGCACTCTGCGTGACATTCTACCATGTATGTGACTTTGTCCTCACAACTAGATACCAGTTAGGGTTATTTTTGCTATGAGACGAACAACTTCAAAATCACAGTGGTGTTCACTAGAGTTTCAGGGGGTGGGGGGTAAACCCATATCTGAGCGATGTGGTGGGCACTGTGGAGGGGAGGGACATGCCTGAAAAGTAGTTGGGGAGGGGAATTGGGGGCCTCAATAGGGGGAAGGAATTCCTCTAAAACTGATTTATGTGATTAACTGTACATCTTGGTAAATTCACTAAACATCATTTTAAAAAAAAAATAAAGGATACTGAAGCCATGTGATGCTACCAGGTAATAGTTTAATGAGAACTGAAGGTTAATGAAACATTTCCTAAAGTTCATTGACAAAGCACATGGAAGACACATAGAGATTGAAATTAAGGTGGCTCGCTGATATCTCACCTTATTGTTTTGAAAACTAGTTTGTGCTCAAACTGAACTTGCAAAAACAAAGGGCATCAATCCCCCTGTGAAAAAATTGTCTATTATTAATATGCTAATTCAGATCAGGCCACCTAGAACTACCTTTCTAAAGTTGACTTTGTCTTATACTACTTCCTTTGCAGAGATGGACAGAAAGCTCTTGGCAATGTGCAATTTAACAGAATTAGCTAAGCAGCACAGCAAATTGGTCAGCTTGCAAGCTTGCCATACACTGTTTGTTGGTGTTGAAATTGTTTAAACTGGTGCTGACTCTATGTTAAGAGCTACGCAGTGATTTTTCTTGCAAAATTCTAAGGTGTTAGTGAAAAAGCTGACAGGAATCATCTTGAACCCAAACTATACAAAAATTTCCTAACTTGGGAATGGGAAGGGAAGTGAAGATTGGTCTGGAACCCACCACTGGTTGTAGGTGTTAAAAACCCAAATGCCTATGACTTAGGAAGCTGCTGCAAATGAGTGCAGGTAATACCATAGAGCAAGCATGAAAATAAAAGGAAACTCTCAGCCGTAGTTCTGGGGTTGTGGGGACCGGGCTCTCTATAGGGGAGTAACTGCCATTTTAGCAGATTGCTGCCATGTAGGAATCATAGCCACCAGGCTGTCGTATGTACTTTTTTTTGGTGTTGGGGGAGAATCTGGAAATCTTGAATTCATTAAACACTCCTGTTTTAAGACATTGGCTAATAAATTTTTGAGCATTGTAAGGACTACTTCCATGTGCGTATCTCAGGGCCACATCCAGCCCATGGGTCACCAGTAGGTGGGAGCCTGGATTAGAGCCAGAGCAGGGCAGACTGAGAAGGAGCCTCTGGGTTAGCCACACAGGGCAAAAGGAGAGAGCAGGGAATTCAGTATGGCTGGCTGTAAACTACAAACTCACTTAGGGCAAAAAAATTACTGGGAAGGCCAGAGACTTGGAATAATTGAGAGGGCTCAGGAGCACAGGAGGAGGGAAACAGAGTCCTCCAGCTACAGACACATGATGTCGATGAGATTAGAGCCTTCGACACTTGCAGCCACTGTCTCCCTGGAGCAGCACTTGCTCCCCTCCATGGAAATGGAAACGATGTGTAAGGCAGACAGCGTGCACCTTGCAATGAGGCCATTGCTTCAATAGTTCTAGAGCAGCCAGAGAGTATAAATGAATTGCCAGCTTCAGGGAGTGTTGCTTGTCTCTTATTTTTCCAAAAACAAAACAAAACCAACAAACCAAAAGCTCTAGTGCACACATTCAATGATGGGTCATTTGCTCATGGATTGATTTCTTCCTTTATTCAACCAACAAATACATACTCATACATACTAGACATTGGGGGGAAAGCAACAAAACACACAAATAATTGGGGGTCTGATGGGAGATGTAGGAGTTTATATGTGCCGACAGTGTCCCAGGAGCTGTCATAAAGGTCTCTGCAGTGAGCAGGGGGCACCCAGAGGAGGGATTAACTCCAGGAGTGTCAAGAAACCTGCCAGGAGAAGGCAACATCTAGACTTTCATTTTACTAATGTATTCATTTTTAAAAGCTTCATTCAGCCTGTGACTGTACAGTCATTATAATGCCAGGACCATCTCCTACTTTCTTAGTACCTACAGGTTATAATTAATCACTGGTATTCACAACAGTGATTCTGGGGCCCTCAGGAGTTAGAACAGCCTCCTGAATTTGCAGAGAAGGATTATACTTTGTTTAATTTAGTTGGTATTGAGTGTTTATCCTTGAGTTTTAATTCTCTGAAACCTGGCATTCACATGGAATATACTCCTGTACACTGAAAAGTATTTTTATATCTATTTATATTAATTTGGCCCACCTGTAGGAGGCCACATGTTACTATTTCCTTTTTGCAAATGAGAGAATGGAGGTCATTGTTAGCCCAGGGTCCCAGAACCAGCTGCCAATGTGGTAGATTTAAGATTACAACCAAGACCCCCCACGTCGCTCAGACTTGGGTTTACCCCCCACCCCCCAATTCCCCAGTGTTCGCTCCCACCCTTTGAGCACCATAGTGCTAATCAGTCAATACCAGTTTGATGGCGAGTACAAATGGGGCCCATTCTTCGGGTCTTGTGTCACCCTTTTAAATATATTTTGTTTTCACTCTACCTTCCTGTAATTTGTGAGGAAAAATTAGTATAAAATCTGTATAATTCAGAAAATTATCATGTCTATAGTGTTCTTAGGTTAGGCAGAAAGTTTGTGGAAATCAAATATTTATGTATACTAAAGATCAACTCTATATGACCAAATAATATGGGAAAACCTTTAACAATTTGAAAAACAAATATTAAATATTCAAATTGTTTTAAAATTCAGTTTTGTAAACTTTCCAAGAAGCTAAAAAAAGAAGGCATAAATATATTTGATTAATATCTTATTTTCAAATAATTAAACAAGTAAAGCTTACCTTCTTTAAGGCTTTTAAATTTTTAAAAATGCATCTCTTATGTGAGCAAGAGAGTTATATATTATTTCTGTAACTATTCACCACAAAATTCCAGGGAGCATAGTGACATAATTAAGATGTAATGTTAAATACAGACACTAGAACTGCTTGAATCCAGTTGTGCACAACTAACCAAATAATAGTTGTTATAAAGATGCGTATCAAAAATAATTCAAAATCATCCCAATTAATTAAAATGTAACTAAAATTTACAGTGGGAAAATATCCATTTTTATCTATTTCAGCAGCTGAGTATTTATGCTTATTCATGCACAAATAATGCATGCATAACCCTGCATTATATATATTCTTTGTCAATTAAGTAGCAAGAATGCTTATTATTGATGTATCACATCACTGAATGATCATCAGCATGAGAAGATAAAAGTCCAGATTTTTCTCCCAGAACCTAATAATAATGTTTATGCCTGTTACCTTTCTGTAACACCCCACTACATACAAATGGTGTTTTCCCTGCAATGCTATATATGAAATGTCTCATGTGAATATTATTCAGTTTATCTTTTCACTTGAAAAACATGTTCAGAAGTTTACATCTTAACTGCAAACTCTGTGAATTTGATGATCATTAGAGTTCGAATAATCTCAATAGTAAACTGTGCTACGGTCCTTGTTCCTTCTCTAAAAAACCTATTAACCTGTTCACCTCATTGTTATCTGTCCTATAGCTTAGGACTTCTCATATACACCTGGATGTTTTTAATAATAGCACCATCAATTGCACTAGGACAATGGCATCAGTCAGGAATGTCACAGGCAAGTCCTGAAAATGGTCCATCTACGTATCGTCACAAATGTACACCATTGAACTAACAGTAAAGGAGTAATGTGGTGGTATTGAGAAAGTCTGAGGAAAGTGGCAGGGAGGGGAAGATAGTCTTAGAATGTAGGTAGCTGATAGGTCCCATAGGTCATTCTATCTGTAAGCACCAAATTGTGAATGGTATCACCCAACCCATTTAAAATAAAGTAGGTGTCATCTCAAGTAGATGCGTAATGAGTAGTTTCACCATATACCTTCAGAGTAAGCTTGAGAGAAATGTGCAGCAATTTTGCTGAAAGATATGATTACACCTCTCTCAACAACCATCACTGCCATCTAGCATTACTCAACTGAAACACAAACGCATGCCACAACCAGTCTTTGCCGACTGAATGTTACATTAATGTTCTCTTTTGTAGGCTTCTTAGAAATCCACATTTACTATTAATACCTCTAAGCAATCCTGGAAGGGTCTCTCTCTTTCTCTCTCTCTCTCTTTCTTTTTCTCTCTCTCTCCTTTTTGACTTCAAGTTGCATCTACTCAGGTCAAACGCAATGAAATATTGAATGCTTTGATTTCTGAATTATCTGTAAAGTGGAAATCCATGGGAAACAAAGTAAGTGAGTTTATCAGAGTCAGGATGGCTTTTTTTTTATATTGATGAATTCATCACATAATTTGGTTAAAACAATAGAACTCTCTAACTAATTTAAGCAAGGAAAAACCCATTCATTTGAAGGATTCTGATCAGGCTAAACACAGAGCTCATGGAATAGCAAAAGAAAAGACCAAGTCTAAGAGAGAGCTAAGGCAGATTAAGGAAGCTCAGCAAGATCAAAAATCAAAACCCCTCTTACTAAAGTTTTACATGAGATGATTCATCTCAAAATAACCTCTTGGATTATATATTCTTGGGATCAAGAACTTAACTGGCCTAGTATGGATCTTGTGTCCATTCATTTCAAACTTTTTTTTTGCATAGTAGTATGACGGTGGCTCCATGAGAACCACATTCACTGAAGGAGAATTAATTCCTCAAGGAAAGTGTGGACTTGTTAATTGAATGAAAGTATTGTGGGTAGATAAGATGCAATGTATGGTTTATGTTACACCATGAAAGTTAATGTACATTGATGGCCAGAAAATTGATGAAGGCCTCTGACAATCATAGATAGGTACAATATGGGTATCTTAATACAAGAAAATCTGTCAAACTGCTATTCATGGGTCACCTTCTGGAACTCAAATAAATCAATTCTTTCACCAATAATACAAATCACTGGGCTTGCACATGTAATGTCAAAGATGCAAAATGAGTATCTGCCCATACAGTTACTTTTTTATAGAGGCTCTTACCTGGTTTGATATTTTTGCTAAAGTAAATATATTTTCGGTAGAGTTAGATTTATGGACCACTTTTAAAAATTATTAAATGTCAAATTAAAGACTTCATATTTAAAAGGAAAATATTTTGAATATTGGGTTTATTTTACGTGAATTCAGGCTAGTTTCTTGACATTTCTTTTCAATTTTAATAAATATTTCTGTATTTCTTTAAAACTTTAAATATATCTTTCTTAAAACAAATTTTTAAATATTCCAGAAAGGAATTAAACTGTATATGACCAGATTTCCACACAAGAGTAATACTTCTAAATTCTAGTCTGGTGTCATTATGGTGTGGATGAGATATCTGAGGTTTATTTACTTTTCTGGGAATATTATATATAACCCCCTAGTTACATGAACACATGGAATAATTGTACGTTTTCCTCTTTAAGTGTTATTTTCCACATGCTAAATGCTCCATTCTGATACTCTTAGTTACATTTGGGTAGAAGATAAGAATTATGAATAAGAATAAATAAATAAATAAATAAATAAATAAATGAATAAATAAATAAAGATTCTATATTGTTTACCTGACTGAAACCTTCTGAAATATCTCTGGATTATAAAAGCTAGAAAAGGCATTTTGGAAAATAACTTCTAAAATACATAAATTATATAAGCTTTGGGTAACAGATGAGTTTTATTGTTGATGTGCCTGTTGTTAAAACAAGATAACTAGTCAACCTTAGTCCTTTCTTCTTTTCCTGTATCCATTATTCTTCAAATCATGAAGTATAAAATAAATTAAAATAAGAAAAATAACACAATGATCCTGGGAAACAATTAGAATTCAGTTCAGGTCAAATAAAAGAAAAGGTTTTTTTTTTTTCCTGTGGGCAGCTTTGTTAATAATAATTTATGCTTTTAATTTAACTTTTTTATTTCCAAAAAATATAAGGGGTACAAGGTTGTTTTTCTTTTTGTTTGCTTTTGTTATGTGGATAAATCGTATCATGCTGAAGTCAAGGCTCTCAGTCATCAGAATAATGTACGCTGTATTCGATAGGTGGAGTTTTATCCTTCAGTGTTCTCCCCCTCCCCTTCTCAGTTTCCAGTGGCCATTATTGCTCTTCGTGACCATATGCGATCCTTTGTTTAGCTTCCACTCATAAGTGAGAATACTTGGTGTCTGTCTTTCGTTCCTAAGATACTTCACTTAGGAAAGTGGTCTCCAGTTCTCTCCAAGTTGCTAGGAAAAACATTATTCCATTCCTTCTTATGGCTAAGTAGTACTCCATGGTATAACTATACCACATTTTCTTTATTCACTCAACAGTTTATGGACACTCAGGTTGATTTCATATCTTTGCTATTGTAAATTTTGCTGTGATAAATATTTGGGTATAGGTGTCTTTTTTTAATAAAATGACTTCTTTTCCTTTGGGTAGATGGACAGTAACAGGATTGCTGGATTGAACGGTAGGTCTACTTTCAGTGAGTTGAGGAATCTCCGTGCTGCTTTCAATAGCAGCTATACAAGTTTACATTTCCACCAACAGTATATAATTGTTTGCTTTTCATCGCAACCATACTGACATCTATTTTTTTTTTTACTTTTTAATAATTATGACAGCAGTGAAATGGTATCTTGTGGTTTTAATTTGCATTTCCCTGATGATTAGTGATGTTGAGCATTTTTTCATGTATTTGTTGGCTATTTGTCTGCCTTCATATGAGAAATGTCTGTTCATGTGTTTTGCCTGCTTTTTAATGGGGGTATTCATTTTTTTCTTTGCTGATTTGTTTGAGTTCTTTGTAGATTCTGGATATTAGCCCTTTGTTGGACGTACAATTTGTGAATGTTTTCTCACATTCTGTTGGTTGTCTATTAACTCTGTTGATTATTTCTTTTACTGTACAGAAACTGTAATTTTTTCCTTTGAATATAACATTTCTATTCTCAGACCATATACATCATACAACTAAACTTAGATGGAGTTTTGCACATTTTGATTTTTTAAGCCATTTATGGATAAATATTCTTCATTTTTATCAGGAGTGTCAAATACAGACCTAGAACGTATAAAGAACTAAAGGCTAAATTTTGATCTCCAATTTAAAGTAAAAGATATATTAAACATAAAATAGAGGAAGTAAAATGTTTTGGAATATAGTCTCATGTAGATTCAAAAGCTTAGCTAATACTTCTGAGGTTAATTGCATATTGAACTCGGTAAGTTCTCTTAATTCTCATTTTCATATAGGAAACTTGATAAATTTGATTACCTAAAGATGTTGAATGCTGGTTAAATATTTCAAGGCAAGTAAATAACTAAAGCAACAAATTTTTTTTTTTCCTTTGTAACTCCATTCAAAAGGTAAAATAGAGTGTGATTAAACCACTATGGTCTATTTGTTTTATATTTATTCATATAGGTTGGGTTTTTCCTGCTTAAGCTTGTTAGCTTTGGCTTGCCAGGGATGGAACATAATTTGCAGTTATACTCCACCAGTCAGCAAACAATGGATCTCGTAAAGTTGTACTTGGATTTACAGTAGCATTTCTTAATTATATATTTGACACAGAGAACAAATTAATTGCTCTTAGAAATTAAATGGATTATAAATTGTTAAATCTACATTTCAGGCAGCAGTGTCCATAAGATGATGTGAATGTTATCAATGCTAAAACTCTTTGATAATGATAATGAAATCAATCTAGCTTTTAAGTATCGCCATACGTATCTTACTGTCACCAATTCCAGTGGAGTTCTGTGTAGCAGAGCGTGCAGGTGGCTACAAACTCTGCTTATGTCTGTGGTTACCAGGGATTCTAAACTGTCTTACTAGTCCACACTCAGCCTTTAGCAACGTGCTACAAACTTGCATGAAGTTCTTTGCACCACCTGGTATACCTCTTAGCCTCTTTTCCTCATATTCCTTGCATGGGTGTGCCCATATCTCATCCCATCTCTTTGAAGTGGCCCACCCTGTACATTTTATGCTGTTTCATTGTCCTTTGTGTAACTTCAACTTTCTGATGGATTCATGAAGTTTTTTTTGTTTGTTTGTTTTAGTTTACCCAGCTGCTTCTTCATGTTCGGTTGGATCTTTACAAGTTTTCTAGATCTTGTGTATAAGCAAAACGCTCTCTGCTACTTTAACTACTTTAAGCTAATATATATATATTTTTTTTGCTAGTCAACTTTATATTAACATTTAGTTGTTTGAGATTCAATCCAAAGTGGTATCATGACTAAACCAGAGGAAAAACAAACATTTCCCAGAGAAGAGAATAATTGGTAGGTACAAGTACTCCCTTTAGGAAGAAGAGGAATAAATTTTTTTATTTCAGAGGAATTATTTATTATTTTGTGACAAGCACATTATTTTCTGTCATTAGGAGTAGAAGGATGTGTTTGGACACTGCGTGACCCAAAATCTGGTCTACGGTATGTGAGGTTAATTGTCAATCAATCTCCATTTTCACTTCGTTTTGTGTCCACGTGTCAATGGCAAAGGCTAGAAAGGTACAAATGGAAATTTCGTTTTGTCAGTGGAAAAGAACCCAAACTCTGTAAAATAATTTAAAGAGGTTTATTCTGAGCCAAGTCTGAACCATGGCCTGAGCCACGCCGAAGAAGCTTTGAGCAAGTGGACTCACCACGGTTGGGTTATAGTTTGTTTTTTTACATTTCAGGGAGACTGGAATTATACATGAAATGATAAATCAGTATGTGGACGGTGTACATTGGTTTGGCCTGAAAAGATGGGACATCTCAAAGTAGGGCCCTACAGGTTATAGGTGGGTTTAAAGTTTCTTTGATTTGTAATAGGTTAAAGAAATGAAGTTTTTGTCTAAAGGCTTGGAACGTTTTAAGTTAAGATAAGGAAGTCTGTTAATCAAAGACAAGACACTGTACATATACCCAGACTCAAGTGATCTGTTAAGTAAACTGATGACCTGCAGGTGTGGTTTAAGCTTTGTCTTGTGTAGCCTTAGGCCTGTTAATGTGTTACAACATCTCCAAGAAGGGAAGGGGGCATGATGAGGCGTGTCTGACCTCCCTTCTCATGGCCAGCAACTCAGCTTTAGGATATTTCTGGGGTCTCCTTGGCCAAAAGGAGGGTCCATTCAGTCATCTTGGGGAGGAGAGCTTTAAAATTTTATTTTAATTTACAGTCTCTTACAGCTGCAATTCTGCAGGTGAATTATTTCCATTGGAAACACTTACTATGACAGGAATGTGCCAGAGATTGAAAGCACTTTCTAATTTTTGGAGAGATGGGGATATAGAAGCTGGTGGGTCTCCCTGTGACAGTTCTGCCACCAACCTTTTAGCTACAGAGAAGCAGTTGCAGTGAGAGTAGAGGTGAGAAAATATTCGCCCTCTGTGTTATGGAGGTGGCTTTCAGAACCCAGTAATCTAGCTGTGGCCACTTGACTCCAGATCATTCAGAATGGTGACTACACAATCCAGTGATTTGTAATCAATCGCCTAATCCCCTGGATCAAGTACCTCTTGCCTTGAATATATAGAAAGCGTTCTGTTTTCTTTAGAGTGCCTAACTTAGAGGAAATAGAACCCAGGTCTGAGAAAAGCTGATTTCTCAGTGGAGGAGAACAGTTTTTCTAAGGCAAGAATGGAAGAGTATTTGAACGGGAAACCCGAATGGCAAAAAAAATGTCACTTGACTGGTGTAGATGCATTATTATCCAACAAAGGATATGTTAGGTACAAAACTACAGAAAAAAAATTGCAGATAAGTAATCTTTTCTTGTCCCTTATCTAGCTGTGAAGGATGGGACGGGTCCCTCTAATAAGCAAACCTAAAGGAGTCTTTTTCTTTTCATGTCTACCAATTTTCAGTGAATTTGTATCTTCATAACCATTCCAGACTTTGTTTCAAGTGTTAACCAATATTTTGTCTTACCCTTAAATAGTATGCTTTTACTTTGGGGTATTGCTTTTAAATGGCTTATAATGTTTTAAAATTTCATTTCATAGCCAGGAAACAACTGATAGCTTTAAAAACTAGTAGACGAAAAGAAGAACTAACATTTTTTTCCTTTTTTTCCCCATTGATTATGTTAGTAATCTGTTACTCATGGTTAAATGTGTTGCTTAAAGACTCTTAACTGGCAGACTATGGGGCTAGGATTTATCTGCCTTCACTGGTCATGGTCTTTCCATTTATATGCTTGAGGCAACAGCATTTGTTGTTACAAAAGTGAGAATCTTCATTAGGTGAAATTATCTTGGAACTAAGCACGTTTTGATTTTTGTCACTGCTTCTTTTTCTAAATAAAAGAGAATTAATTATAATTTTTATTGCCCCATCTTCTGGCCTTTACTTACTTACTGATTGTTTTCTCTACCTCCTTTCTTTCCCTAAATAGACTTTCAAAACATTATGACCAGGAGTTATTCCAAGGTTAGTCTTGTGGAAAATAAACAATCTGCATTCTAACTGGAATGTAAGCTGCAGAAACAGAATTTAACAGTAATTCAGTGAAATAATAAGTCACCTAGGGGAAAGTAAGGGGATTTGGTAATGGAATATTGTCACTGTGATTATTACTGGCAGACAGGGTCATTTCTGTCTCTGTAGTTAAAAAGAAAAAAACAAAAAGGCTGGACTTTATACCATATAACTGGAAACTAGAAACTGAAATATCCGTATGTCCCCTTAGCCTTTCAATTATTTTGTGATGATCACTGAGTGCCAATTTTTTCCCTTAATTTAAGAATCAGAAGTTCACAAAACCATTCAAGAGCTACTCAAGCCACAAAGGGAACAAGACAAATAAATCATGCTTTATTCAATGTGATTTGTGCTCCTAGTAGATGAATATTCACATATGTTGTCATGTCATGTATGAGCTTTTTAAAATAAACTTTATTAAGATAAATAAACTGTCCACATTTAAAGGTACAACTTGATAAGTTTGACATATCTATACACTGAAAAATTATCACCACAATCAGGAGAATGACCATATTTGTCACCCTCAGAAGTCCCTATCTGCCCCTTTTGTAATTCCACTCCCCAGGCAATCAGTGATCCACTATAGATAAGTTCGAATGTTCTAGAGTTTTGTGAATATGGAATTACTCTTTTTTGTAAATACTCTTTTTTGTTTGGCTTCTCTCACGCAGTGTGATTATTTTGACATATGAAAGAAAAGTACAATCCATAAATTGATAAATTAGACTTGATCACAATTAAAATATTCTGTTCTGTGATGGAAATAAAAACATTTTACTCCAAAATATACCTTTTAGACATATTTTGAGATGGCTGTTGAGAGAGCCAGCCACGAGAAGTAGCCCTGCAAAGCTGTCTTTTGTGGGGGAGATTCCCACCGACAAGGAATCTGTTCTGATGCAGCCAGGCCTTCCCCTGTCCAGATCTAGGAGAGATCAGCCGAGAGTCTGACTCCTTGAAAGGTGCGAAAGAAACATTTACCATCTCTTCTCTCTGAGGGCTGCTGCCTGGGACATTTCACCTTCACAAGGAGACCACCTTTGCTAGCCAGGCCTTCTCTCCTCTCCCTCCCGTAACCTACCTCTCTTGCCACTATAACCTGATTTACCACCATGACCCATTTTTGGCCGTGCTTTGAGCACCCTTTCTTTCTGCAGCCTCAAGATGGGATGTATGCTTATGCACCCCACTAGGGGGCGGGACAGTCGCTCTGTGATTCTCCCTTGTGTGCATGTTAATAAAGTTGTATGTCTTTTCTACAGTTAATCTGCTTTTTGTGAGTTAATTTTTCAGCAGTGTTTCCAAGAGGGAAGGGGAAGTTTTCCCATGGGCTCTACATCTACAAAAGTTACAGTTAACAGAAAGAAAAAACAAGCCATAGACTTGGAGAAAGTATTTATAAATTGTATTTCTTAATGTGGAGACTTGGAAAACTCAATAGCCAGATGAAGGACTGAGAAGCAGCCTCAGAAGCAAAAGTTTTTCTCTGACCTTCTCCTGCCCTCCTCTCTCAGCCCCATTCTCCTCTGATGCCAGCCACAGAAATCCCTCTTCCCAAAGGTGGGTCATAGAAATCAGAACCCCTTTGTCCCCCAAGCCAGCCATAAAACCTAAAAATATTACTCTTTCTCTCTGCCTTTCTGTGTAAAAAACTGGCCCTAAAGAAATTATCTGATCTACCTTGTTTGACCATAAGTCATAAGACCCCCATTCCAGGGAGGGCCCTCTCCCACACCCAGAAGGAAGGATGCTGCTCAGAGAGGCCAAGAAGAATCTGGACAGACAGGCCTTGCTGGGTTTCCTGGCTCAGTCTGTTAGCGTTAGATCATCCCTTTTTGTCCACTCATATTTCTTTGTCGCTTTCTGTACTTTGTTGAACCTGACGGTGATAGTAGACAATCTCCCCCGTCTCTTTCGGTCTTCATTCTGAAGGCTCCCGAGCACATGTTAAATAAATCTGTGTGCCTTTTCTTTAATTCATCTGCTTTTTGTGAGCTGATTTCAGCGAACCTTCAGACAGCGAAGGGGAAGATTTTCCTTCTCCACAGCACCATGCAGTGGAATGCTACTCAGCAATAAACACAATGAACTATTGACAGACAACAACATTAATAGGTGTTTTTATAGTGAAAAATGGAATTAAATTGGTAAAAATACAAAGCACAAGTAAGTACAAATGAGGTAGAAATATTTTCTTAAAATTTGCATATTTGAAATTGGGCACTTCAAAAAATTTCAAACCTGATATAATTCCAGTGTGTATATGAACAGAAATATAATTCTGTATTAAAATCACAAAAATTAATGCTGAAAATTCCTGCTTAGTGCATCTTTATTGGCTCTGACACAATTTCTTAAGATGTTGCAATCCAAATTCCAAATAGCAATCTAAGTTGATGTTTTCATATTTATCAGTATATCTCATATAATGTTCTGCTTAATTGCTAAACAGAAACAAAAGCGATTGTTCTTTCTTTCATTACTCTCCAACAGTAGATGCAGTAGCTCTGCGGTGTCATTTAACTTATCCTTTTGATATCTCCAAAAATAACCATTCGTACCAAAATCAGCACATAAGCACATGAACAATCAGCATCTTCTCAACCTAACAGGCAACAAAAATGTGTAATTTCATAGTGATGTTTGGGCTTGGGCACTGTGTTAAGCAAGAATGATATTAGCCAGACACTCAACTCAGCTGAATTAAATTAAATAGAGTCTACCTTGGCACACATACTTGATAGACCCATATGTAGAGCTGATTTGAATCCATGGATGGAACAAGCAATGCCTCTCTTTTGTACTTTCTCTGTATTTCAGATTCTCCACAGTCTATGGAAAAAATAAAAAAAGACTGCCAGCAACTCCAGGTAATATTCTATCTATCAGCTTCATAGTCACAGAAGAAAGAAAATGGTTTTGGCCAATAGATCCAGGAGATGGTTAATGGTTCTGATTGGGCTGATGTGACCCCACACCTGAATTAATAACTTTGGTCAGAGTGTTGTGGTGAGTACTACACTGGATAGCTGAACATATGTGAAGCCATGAAGTGGACAAATGCCCTGTTGAATCAAAGCAAAAATCAAGATCCTGTTGCAAAGAGTAAAAGTAATGAATGGTGCGCAATGAAAACAGTTGTCCACTCAGCTGTCCACGAAGTCCATTCTTTGGAATTAGATTCTGCAGAGGGAAATTACCATTCTCTCTTGTCATTCTACCGGGAATAGTGAAATAGCGGTGTGAGCAGGGTGATTGCTAGCAATTTGACAAGTAAATTATGGTAGATTGCTTTTATTGGCATATTGCTCGTACTATAGATTAATGATCAATCCTCAGGCATTTTTGGATTTCCATGAAAGTTTGATTTGTATTTATCTACTTGAATGTGTGTGTGTTTGGGGTGAGAATTGATGATGAGAAAAAAAAGAAAGTATAGATATGTGAGGGAAACTTTCCATGGTCTATTGCTCTACTTGCTCTATTTGGATTTAAAAAAAAATGATTATTTTTTTGGTTCTATTGACTATGTGTAGGTCTTAACCTAAATCATAAGTATATTTTCTTTAAAATATCAAATGAATTGCACTGGTCACTGAAACCCAGCTGGGAAGAAGTTTTTTGATTTACTTAAATTATTTTCCTAAACAGATATGTAGTAATTACTTCCTCACTCTGTGGAGTAGAATTTAGGAAGAAATAAATGGATGGCAAAGTCCCCACTTGTGAAGCATCTAACACTAGAAGAGAAGAAATGGGAAAGAGAAGGCTTGCATCTGATGTGCAGAATGAGAGATGGGGTAAGTAAGGTAAATGCATCTGTTTTCATTTCGTAGACAATTCTTAGCAGACCTGTTTCTTCCACAGTTTCTTAAGAATGGCCTTCTAGCTGATTGCAACTAGAAAACTAAGGAAAATTTTTATGCCAAGGAAACAGTGCTTTTGATATAAATTTGTGATGTGAAAAGGTGTCTTTTTAAAAGTAGCCTAGGTTTGGTTCACGAGGCAACTATAAACCTCCTAAAATGCCTACGGGTAATGGTTCCCTTTTGAGAAAAGTGGCCGCAGGGCCTCTGCACGTAAGTGTGTACTCTTCAATCTGTGTGTTCCTTCCATTGTGATTTGGTTGGTAAAAGCATGGTGATTGTGTGTGTGAAACCACTCCAGCCTCTTTTCTTAGTAAGGAGCAGTCATGGGCAGACACTTTAAATCTTCTGGGATCATTGAGCTAAGGCAGAACACAAAGAGCTGCTCAGGATTTAAAGATTAGCAGGCATTTCACTGCAACATGACTTAGGTTGCTTTCACTTTGCATTGCTGTGGAACAAACAAGGAGAGCAAAGGCTCCGTTTGATAAAGGTGTTAACTATCAACGGGGGTAGCTGCAGTTCCTCCATATCTTAGTTTCTCACAGTGGTGCTCTGGGCTTCAGGGCATCAGCGGTAGAAGACCTTGAGCTATGACCTGTGGCCTTGTACTAGGTTTTTGGTGGTCTGAATCAGCGCTCAAGACTTAAAATGCCTTGCGAGCTGATTCTTTGCTAAGCCACAGACACATGCCTCTGTGTTCTACTTCTTTGGTCTAGTTTATATTGAATCCCTCATGGCAACTTCAGGAGGACCACAGGAGGCAGTGCCCTACTGCAGCCATCTAGTAGGATCATGCACTGCTGTGAGCATGCTGAATGGTGGTCACCTGTCGTGGGCTCTGAGGTCATGGCAGCTGGCATGATTTTTTTGTGTCTCTTGCTTATACTCTCTAGCCTGCTATAATGTTGCCTGTATTCTTTATTAAGTAACATGTTTGGTTTTTATTCCCCAAAATTTTCATTAGAAAATGAGATTGTTATAGAACTCAGTTTTACTAAAAGAAATTTAATAAATCTGTTTTCTAAAGGCATTTAGAATATATCTAGCTACAAATCATTGGCATCCTGAAGTTTCTTTGTGACATCATCAATCTGAAGACTCACTTCTCATATAACCCTAGTGCTTTCTGTAACACAGCACAACCAATACAACTCTCTACTTGATAGCATATAGGAAGCCTGAATTTAGAAAATTCCAGAATAAAGTCAAATAAAATAGTTAAATTCACGTTTATTAGGGGCTTTACACAGTTGTTTCTGGACAAGCTAAACAGAATAAATTAGTACCTTTAGTCATTTGAAAACACTGTGCATTTCTATTCCTCTGTTTCCTATCCTTAGATGTAGATTCCACATCCTTATAATATGGGGCAGGGACCCCTCTTAGGGACCTGTGGGGGTGGGCCAGGAGCTCCCCCCATGAAAATAAAAGAGAACCATGAGCCCTTTCAAGGGAAGTTCCCGACTTGCTTTGAAAAGTGAATGGACTACCTGATGAGAACAGTGGCCTTCCAAGTGAACTGGAGTCCTGAGATAATTTGGTTCTCTATGGAAACTAAAAGATGGCATCTTAACATACGCTCTTGAATTGTTTTTCAGAAACCCCTCTGGATGGAAAATGCAGGTAAGGGAGTATTTAGGAATTGAACTCTGACTACCATTCTTGTTCTAAATTTCTCCCTGAGGGGCCTGTCACACCCATCTTAACATTCCTTTCCACTAATCTAAGATTCTCTGAATCTACCTATTTCCTCCACCCGCTTTAGGATACCCTGTTCTTTGGGGCCAGGTCAATGTGTAATATAAACTCCATGTGTTGATTTGCAATTTTGTCTGCCTGAAATTATAACAGAAGAAATGGCTTGAAAAAATGGCAAAAATGTTGTATGTGTATTTAAAACATCCCCCACTCCTTTTGGAGAACTATGACCTGCATCCCTGCCTAAGGCTAGTGGTCAGGAGGGGACGGGGAGTGTCCTTTGTCCTTTGTGCCACAGGAGATGGGATGAGTCCAGGGGAGGTCATGAGATTATCTTAGCCGAAGATGGGATTGATCAGAAGCTTTAAAAGCTCTGTACTTCTGCTCAGAAGCAGGATGTTGGTACTTTGAGACAGGATTCTACAAACCTCCTCAGTTGCCAGCAAATTAAGAAACTCTTCTTTCCTTCTCCTCAAACCACTTGTCCTCATTCTTCTGATGTGGCCTCCAGGGCAAGTGCTGAACTTTTGGTGACAAAATGTACCTCTGCCTTTAAAAACTCTGGCTTGTAAGACATGGAGGAGTCTGGGTCTTAAGTGTTAGATGCTCCTTCTCCTTGCCTGGTGCCTTGTAATAAAGAGGTCTCTTTCTCCCACTGCAGCTGTCAGATTCAGGGTCTGGCTTTACTGTGCCTGGTGAGCTGACCCCCGTTTGGTTCAATAACATGTGGAAGAACCTAAAATGCAAACGTAGGTCTCTGACCTTGTAATTTTCTATTTCTATCCCCACCTACTCTCTTTCTTCTAAATGATCTTCTTTTGGGTTAGCAATATTTTAATATATGTAATTACACCAGCTTCTATCTTCCAACATCTAGAAGTTTTAAATAATCATTCTCTCAAGTTTAGAATCTGTCTTCTTTAGAAAGTTACATATTTTTACGGTTGTTCAATTGTTTGAAGTTAGAAGGTAGAAATTGGTAGATGAAATAGGTAGAAGCATGAGGCTCTTGCCAAGGATATGCTAATTTCTCAAGTAGAGGAACTACTTACATCAGGGCTGGGGACAGTTCCAGAGACCGAAAACAACAGATTTTGAATTCTGGAAAAATTTCCTTTGTGAATAATGTATCTATCACAATCATGCTTGCTAAAACATTAATTGTGTCTGCCCACAGCAAGGCTGTGGATGAATTATTTCTTTTATGTAAACAGTGAGTTTCCTGAATGAGTTATATTTATTCCCTTAATTATTCTCAACATGGTAGTGGTAGTATTTTTTTCATATTTATTGTTTTATATGAAAGGAGTATTTTTAAGTTTGAAAAAGCTACACAAAAGGTTTCTAATTGATTGAACACAAAAATAAAAGAGAACCATGCATATATGCATTTAATATCTTAATAACATAAATACAATTATTTAGCTTGAAGGAAGTTATTGAAGAGCAGACTGGCAAGTGGGCGATTACCATACTTTCACTAAAGCATGAGAATATGTCACACAAGAAGTTGACATAGTTACTTAAAATTATTCTAAACATCCCATATCAAATATTTAGGCATTATTGAAAATGGTTGTCACTGGAAATTTAAGAGGCCTGTTCATAGGTTCCACTTTGCCTTATTGTCTGAACATGTGACTCTCCACATTGACACCAAATTGCTATCCTGTCAACACATAAAAGGATGGATCATTTTATCTCCTGAGTGATGAAGTTTCAAATCCACAAAGCACAGGCCGTCAGTCCTTTGAGGTGATTATGATGCCTCAAGCCTGACAGCTTGCCCTGACAGCTTTCACATATTTCTGAAATCAAATTGTTCCTGCTTCTATTAGAAGAAGTCAGGTGTGTGAAACTAGAGGAAGAAGAAGGTAAATAGAAAAGAAAATGATCTTCATGTTCAGAGTAATTATAAAAAGTTGTTTCCAGGGAAAAGTGTAGATATTGATTTTGCTTCTCTTCCTGATGTACACAGATGAGACACAAAGAACCCATATGGGCCCAAGGTTTGCCAGGAAAGAAAATATCAGGATAAGCAGATGGCGGTACCATTGCCATATGGCTACGCAGGGGTGGACCCATGTTATGGCACTTTGCCATAAGATAAAGCTAGGAGTATTTTTCTGCTACTATTTTAAACAGCACAAGAATGAATCTATGGTCTGTTGACATGAAAAATCATTAGAAAATTATGACAAGACTACTCTATTATATTCACCTCCACAAACTGGCTCTTTGACTCATAAAACAATTTAAAAATGGATCAAATTAATGAAATTTTCTATATCTTGGATACAGACATGGGTAAATGCTGCCGGTTTTTTAAAAAAGCTTTTAGAACTCCATTCATTGAGGTTAGTCAGAATGTTTTTAGAGGCTTATATATAAATATGGCTTAGATCCAATATGACAACGTTTCTAACACTAAATAATAAGCTAAATATCACTGTGAATGTTACCAATACTCATGCTGTGCTGATACAAAATAACAGTTTTAAGTAAAGAGAGGAGTATAGTCAAAAGAGCATTGGATTTAGAAACTGAAGAGAAAGGGCCATGACCTGATGAGCCAGGTATCCCATAGATATGGAAGGGTAATATTGACAGGGGTGAATATGTAACAGAAGGGGCTTGAAAAAGCAGCAAAAATGTTTTATGTCTCTCTAAAATATCCCCCACTGCTTCTGGAGAACTAGGACCTGTGTCCCTGCTTCAGGCCAGCGCAGTGGTCAGGGGGGACAGGGGAGTGCCCTTTTCTCTTTGTGCAACTGAAGACAGAATTAATCTGGGCAGAGGTCACATCTTAGTCACAGATGACTAAGATCATCTTAGCCAAAGATGGGACAATGGTATTAATCAAAATCTTTAAAAGCTCTGTTCTTTTGCTCTGAAGCAGGATGCTGCTGGTACTTTGAGATGGGAGTCTGCCATCCTCCTCATTTGTTAGCAAATTAATAAATTCCCAGTTTCCTTCTCCTCAAACCACTGGTCCTCCTTCTTCTGATGTAGCTTCAGGGACAAGTGCCAAACCATTACAAAGAAGTCAGCTAACCTCTCTAAGTTTCAGTTCCCTTTTCTATAAAATATTTTTATATGATGTTGCTGAGAACAAAGAGTATATTTGAAGATCACCCAAAACTCCATTTCAATTCACCTCCTTCCATAACTAGCTTGGCCACTTTTTTTTTTCTTTTTGAAGGCCACTAAAACTTTTAACTCTATTGCCCTATGTTAAAGAGGGGGATAAAGATATGTGAATCACAGGGCTGTGACCAGAAGTGAGTTAATTCCAGATGAGTCTAGGTAATTAGACTAATGAAATAAGCAAGGGAGATTTGAGGACAGCAGGCTTACCTCCGGCATGTGCATTGGAGAGCTGTAGAGAAGGCAGTGAGTGGGCCGACTACCCCAAGCCCTGGAAACATGTCTTCTGAATCAGAATACTTAGTCTGATCTAGGTAGAGTGTCTTAAGTGACTTTCCCTGTCACTTAAAGGGGCCAAAGGAAAATTTTCCCTTTACCCTCTGAAGGTTGGCTAAAAAATTAACTGGCAAAAGGCAGATGAATAGAAATGGCATGCACATTTATTAATGTGCATGAGGGTGAAGCACAGAGTGATTCCCCCAACCCTCCAATGGGGTACCAAAGCTTATACACCCTTTTTTAGAAGGGAAGGGGAGATTGGGAATATGGGTAATTCAGTTGAGGGGCAACACGTGATTACTAGGGAGAATGAATAGATTGTAGATCTTGGGGAATAGAGATTAATTTGTATTAATAAATGGTTCTCTTTGGAAATGAATGAGCCTTAGAGACAAATTATCTTGTTACAAGGTCTGTTTAGGTGTGGTTGCATTCTTCAGTCTTTTTTTTTTTTCTCTCAATAGATAATGAGATAACAGGGAGCGGAAGGAAAACCGATTGCTCACCTTGGTGAGCTCATCAGATCTTCATGTAGCTATGGGGAAAGTCTCTCCCGATTTACCTCACACTGACAGAACTCTTTCTAGCTCTGGCTTCCCTGTTTAATTTGGGGAGCCCAGCTTTTGTGATATTCTCACAAGGGCTCTAATATTACATTAAAATGAGCAGGTCCAATCTCATTTTCCTTCAACCTTAAGGAATAGCTAATTCACAAAAGCATTTATAGCACTGGGTTGATCAACTAAAGCCTTGGGCGGGAGGGGCAGAAGCAGAGAATTCTCCTACCCACTCGTTTTCCTCCAGTGTGACTGCCCTAATCCAATGTCCCAACTATGATATCATTATGTATAATATTGTTCCTTCCTTTTAATTATTCTGAAAATTTAAGTAAAAACCTTTGTGTATCCAAAAAATATTCATCAGGAATAATACACTAGATCATTTTATTTTTTTTTTTTTTTTTTTTTGAGACAAAGTCTCACTATGTTGCCCAGACTGGAGTGCCGTGGTGTCACAGCAACCTCAAACTCCTGGGCTTAAGTGATTTTCCTGCCTCAGCCTCCTGAGTAGCTGGGACTACAGGCACATGACACCACACCTGGCTAATTTTTTCTATTTTTAGTAGAGACAGGATCTTGCTCTTGCTCAGGCTGGTCTCAAACTCCTGAGCTCAAGCCATCCTCTCTCTCTAAGAGTACTGGAATTGTAGGTATGAAGCCACTGTACCCGGCCCATTGTATTCTTTATAAAATCCTTTTCCCATCTTTTTCTCATTTAATCCTTCAATCAGTCCTGTGAGGTTGGCAATATTATACCATTTTCCCCTAAACATATGTTAACAAAAGACTGTGAGATCTGCAGAAGCAAAAAGGAGAAATTCATTTTCTGAAAAGAAACAATCTGAACATTGGGGAGACACAGCCTTTGCTGTAAAATGAAAGCGTGCTCTGAGGAGGGGATGAGCTAGGAGATCATAAAGGCGAAGCCCACAGGGCAGGGCAGGGGTGTCAGGGAACTGAAGAATAAATAGAGTCTTGATTGCATGACCTTTAAGCCCTAACCACCAGTCTCTCAATTGTCTGGTCTCAGACGGGCAGTCAGTGCCAGGTGGTCTGTTGGTAGCCAATCGGGGGATTTTCAGCTGCAGCCTGTGTATGTGTTAGGTAGATAGTGAGGAACCTTCAGCCATCCTAGGAACACAGGCAGGCACCTTGCCTTGGTGCTGCCTTGAGCAATTGCCACCCTTAGGGAAGAAGGACAAGGGCAGGCGCCCTGTCTTGGTGCTGCCCCATCTTGACCCTGACCCGAGCAATTGCCACACCTGGGGGAAGGAAGAGTGTCCTGCCATTCTGCAAAAGAATGCAGGGAATCCCCAGCCCATGGGCCAGGCAGTCCAGGCACAAAAGGATCTGGAAGGTGACCTAGAGTAACCTAAAGCTAATTATCATGTCATTAACTGTCCATCAAAGTGGTTCCATGGTGACATTTGAACCAGAAGTAGGGCCCAATCCAGACAGCATAAACAGAACCCCAGGTCATAACCAAAGCCTCTTGTTACCATCTGTCGTCTGTGGCGATTGTATCTCGCTCGTGCTCTGTAAACCTTTCTTGCTCTTCCTTGATAAACTTGCTCTTCTGTGCTTACCTTGCTTTCGGCGTGTCTGGTCATTCTCCGGCCAAGAGCACACCAAGAACCAAGAACAAGATTGTTGACCAGACAGAGGCACTGACAACAGGAACTGGTTTGGGTTGATCGTAGAAAGGGAGGACCCGTGACACTTTCACATGTCTTTTCAGCACATGGAGTATGTGACGGCTCCCTCACCCAGCCATGCCGCCGGCTCTGTTTTCACTTTGAGTGCTGCAGTTAGCCACGGGGAGTTGACTTTGTCTGGCGGCCTGGGGCACACTTGAACACAGACGAACCCAGAAACATGATACACAGACAAAACGTATTTAAAGTATTCATAAGATGTGAGCGACCAATAATCAATAAGCGATAAAACTAGGAGAAATAATAAGCCATCTGACGAAACGTACATGTCATTTCATAATATCAACAGGGTTCATATTAACTTGCTTACTGTTGTAGATATTCTCACTAAGTAGGTGTAGGAAAACTGTTTATGCTTTCAGGTTTTCTTCAAAGGCTACAGAGGCACAATTAAACTATATTAACCTTCTGTCCTTTAATACTTTTTCCAAGTACCTATTAATACAGATAGTATATTTTAATTAATAAGCATTGTATGTGGAAAGAAATATACTTCAAACAGAAAAGACAGTTATCAATGATCAGGAAGGTCAAGAATAACTCCTCACAGGAAAATGAATGAATGAACGAATGAGCAAGGCGAAGTCTGGAAGCAATTAACCAATCAATATATTTTTTTAATTGGGGCCTGTGATGTAGGAGAAACTATGATAGGTGCTAAAGAATGCACAAGAGTGTAATAGACTTTTCCAGACCTCGGGAATAAAGAGAAAAAAAAAAGCAGCAGTGATTTGTTGCACTAAATTAAAAATTGATAGCACTTTGGTGAATTTAAAAGTGCCCTGAAGTAGGAATCCAGAGTCAGTCACACGTCAGATGGATGACCTAAGAGTCAACGACTCCCGGGCTTTCACTTACTAGTAAAATAGGACTAATAGTAGCTGCCTTGCCTCTAACACAGGTTTTTCTGTGCATATCAAGTAAAATATTCTACATCAATTTTTTTTCTAACTTTCAACGTAAAAAAATGTTTGAAATTTATTTAGATATACTGATTGTTTTCAGCCATCTCCTTGGTGATTCATAGGTAATGTGAGAAACTGAAATAAGTTAATTGGGGTTATCATTTTCAAAGCAGGGAAGATAGAAATTCCTCTTTGGGACCCAAGAAGCAGTTATAGGAGTATTGCCCTAGGACAAATGCATTGATGTAGGCAGCTAGGAGGACAGGCCACCAGACTTCTGATCCCTGGTCAGATCAGCAGGAAAGAGAGTTTTGTAGTCTGAGAAATGTGTATGCATTTTGAGTATAAAGGCGACTGAAATGCATAAAAATGAAATCTTTTTCAGAAGGACACTGCATGGCATGTGAGGGATTATAGATTTTTATTAAGTTCTTCTATAAAAATAGCATTAAATTTGGGGGTTAATTGAAAATTGTTAGTTCAAATGATACTATAGTGGTTGCTGTAATGCATAAATCCTCAAATCTTAGGGAATTAATACAATAAAAGTCTCTTCATTCCTAATCTGGAGTGTGTTGGGGGATGTGGAGGAGGCCGTTGCAAATGTCTGTTCAGAAAGCTGGCCTGACAGGGAGCTGCCCTCTTGATCCCGTGGTTTCCAAGGTTATTCTGGGTGTCAACATCAGTCAACCGACCAGGGAAAAAATACATAAATGACTGCGTGAAGATTTTATTTTAAAAATTAAATTAAATTTTATTCTATGTGAATGTATGGGAGGAGGTGTTTTAAATATTGTAAAAGTGGATTATACCATTCCTACCCATAATCCATCGGCCAGAATGTAGTCACATGGATGCGTGAAAAAGAGGACGAAAAACAAGGTATAGTTGTGTGCCCAAAACGTAAGGGAGTGCAAACCGTCTTTCCTTTAACATTCCGTCCTTATTTTTCCCAGCTTTCATTTTTGGTTCTAATGCAGATTGCACTCAAGGGAGACGGCCCACATTCCACCTAGGCACAACTGGCTCTCGTCTACATGCGGCTTTTTGAGCTCTGGAGGCCTGTAAATTAAAAAGACAATTTACTGAAACCTGCCCCTGAGGAACAAATATATAATGGAGAAGGGGCGATGTGCCAACAATAAAAACTCCACCTCGTGAACGGGGTGAAAGGCGCTGGCTGCACTGCCGCCCGCGGCCCGCGTGAAATGGTGCTGGGGGAGCGGTGGCAGGTGGCGCGCAGCCCGCGGCCCAGTCTGGAGGGGTGGAAAGGCCTTGGCGAGACCACAGGCCGGCTCTCTGTTATGAGGAACTCCTCTGAACATGGATCCCCTTTGCCCTGGCTCCGCTAGCTGGAAGGATTTCACTTAGGTAGCAACCACAGCGGCTGTAACAGGAGCCAGGAGGGTACCGGAGACGATGCTGTCCTTGGTTTCTGCAGCCAACTTCCTACTGGTGAAATTTTAGGATCAGAAGAGTCAAATAGTCAAAGGCTTTCTTTTGTAGTTTGAGATTACAGTTTCTTTGACCAAAAAAAAAACCATTCTCTCAAAAAGAAATATTCTTCTAACAATTGTTTTCAGTCAGTTCCACGTGCCTTTCACAGTCCTCAATCTTCCTGACTTAGCCACTTTCTTATCTCCGTTACTTTCTTGCTCAATTTAATAGAGGTGACCTTGAGATTACCAGCCTGACTCTGATCTTTATTGCAAAACTGAGTCAAAAAGGAAACCCTGTGTTCAGAATAGTTTTAAATTTTATTTATATTGTTGGAGTCTGCGAGCTAATCTATTCCGGTCTCAACGCCTGCACTTTCTCTATTCCCTTCCATTTCTGCTTGCAAATAGGGCAATTATCACTTGAGGCCTTCTCACTCTTCTAATACCTTGCTAAATACAAGTAATAGCCTTCAGTATACTTTGCTAACCTCTGCTTTCCAGTCTCTTCAGCTAGAGCTGGGGCTTAGTGGGCATATGGTCTGCCTTATGAGCTATTACAGAAGCCATCTGAACATTTGTTTCCCTACTGCATAGTAGAGATCTCAATTTTTCCAATATCAGTATCCCTGTAGCTCATTGCCTCACCAACAATGAGACCATTTGAGGATATTTAATACAATATCCCATTTCTGACAACAGCTTTGCTATTAAGTTAAAGCTAGATGCTATAATAAGAAAGGTTTGTATCTTGCTCAGGTAAAATTTGACAGGAGTGGAGAGAAGATTAGCTGAACACATTCTAGAATAAGCCATTGGATTCAAAATAACATGAATTTTGGCCAAGCATGGTGGCTCCCACCTGTAATCCCAGCAGTTTGGGAGGCCAAGGTGGGAGGATTGCTTAAAGCCAGGAGTTTGAGGCCAGCCTGAACAATAAATACAGTGAGACCCCATCTCTACCAAAAAATTAAAAATTAGCTGGGGGTGATGACACATACCTGTAGTCCCAGCTACTCAGGAGGCTGAGGCAGGAGGATTGTGTGAGCTCAGGCATTTGAGGTTACAGTGAGCTGTGATTGGGCCACTGCACTCCAGTGTAGATAACAGAGAGACCCCGTCTCAAAAAATAATATGAATTTCAAACATAGCCTAGGATTTGAGATTTAGCTAGCAGATAAAAAGAGGAAAGTATCACACAGAAAATATTTAGTTGGCTATGCCTAGAAGTGTTATACATGACTTCCACTCACATAACTCTGATTAAAATAAATCACATGACCTGATCAAGCAATTTTGGCCAGAAAATATAGCCTAGGATTATGCTTAAGAGAAAAGAAAAGATGTGTTTACTGAACAACTATATAGTCTCTGCCAGTAACTGAGATACTAATTTATCAACAAATCTATTAACTTCAGTATATTCATTGATTCAACCATTTGATCATTTCACATTTTCAATAATTATTACTTTTTAGATAACTTGACTATTTAAATTTTCAGATTGAAGAATGTCCACTGCAAGAAAAACAAAGCCATAAAAACATTATTTGCTCTTAACCAGTGAGGCTTTTTAGTTGTCGATAGGGTGATGGAGATTGAAGGAGCAGAGGAAGAGAGATTCTGTGGGTGAATTGGGGCTGAAACTTGAATGAGAGTTAGAAAGAACCAGATAACACAAGATTTCAGGCAAAGAGAATATAATATGCAAATACTCAAGGCAGTATATATCATGATGCTTTTAAAAAAAAACCCGAAACAAAGCAAAACAAAAAATCTGTCATCCAATAGCCTGGAACACAGGGTGCATGGAGGAAATGTATTGAGTGATAATTCTGGAGGGGCTGGGATCAGGTACTAAAAGGGCTTCAATTGGGTGACATAATTTAAAAATATAATATTTTTGTTTATTTAAATATATATCCATAAATATATGTTAAATATATATCCATAACATAAATAAATATGTTCATATATAAATATAAATGTATTTATTGAGTCATTCATTGTTTACCTTTGAGTCTGTTTCTGTCAAAATGCCACTCTCAGCAAAGATGATACGCCTGGGTTTGTTACAGTCATGCTCTAAAACAAAGGACAACCAGGCTTATTAAAAACAACAGCAACAGCAACAACTAGGAGTATGTATTATGGGTGTATATTTATCTGTGGAGGTCCTCAATTCCATGGCAGAAGATTTTGTGATATTTTAAGAACTTCTAGAGACTTATGGTTTTCCTGGCATTTATGATAACTAAACCTTCTGTATATTGAATAATTAAGCAGCTCCCGCCGACTTGGGTTGCAGATATTACCATTGATATCCAGCATCCCCAAATTTTCAACAAATGCAGTTTTTAGTGATACAGAGAATGTCTAAAAATGTGACATTTTCCCCACAATTTGGAAGGATTTTCATTTTTCAGAGAACTCATGACGTCCTCCTTTGACTATTCATACACTCTGCCCTGTAGCTCTTGACTTTGCCAAACATCAAGTAGAATATGATAGAAATTTGGGTGACAAATACCACCCGGGGCTTCAAATATATTTTCTAATGTCTGACGTTAAAATGAAATGAAAATACAAACATTACTTATTTCCTCACAAATAAAGTTAGTGAACTGTTATCATTCCAAATAAACCCAAGTTTTAATTGAAAAACTAAAAATCATGTAAGAGCAGAGAGAGCGTGGCGTGGCAACGCGTCCCTTCGTCTGCAGATTCTTCACCTCTGTGTCCTTCACATGTTGTGCTTTTTTCAGAATCAGAGATGTGATATGCAGCCCCATAATTGATTTCCTCAAGAAACGCAATCTCATCATTTTATATTTGTCATTCCAAAAACAACTCAAGATTTAACCCCCACTGGTGGGTGACATACCGGCATTTATTTAGGCTTCTGTTAAACTCCTTGGTGCAAAGTCATCTCTCCCCTCAAATCCCGTCTTGAATATTCCCTCCATAATTTTTTCACATGCAGTCTGAGTTCTGTGTTGATCATGTGGAACATTTTATTTCTTCTCAGCGCTGGCTCTCAAACTTGTGTATACGAACTTGCCCGATTCTCAGGAACAACATGAGACCTCCTGGTTAAGCAGAGCCGGAGTGATGAGGAGGCAGTGGGTTTATAAGCAACACACGTGTTTATCTGTCACATATGCACACATGATTACTGAACATGACAAAACCAGGGGAGGGTGAACTGTAAAGAACCTCCCAGTGTCTTTTCAGTTGGTTTAACATCAGGGAACTCTCCCTGGCAATGTAAAATACTCTTCACGTTCTGTTTTAACAACTTCAAATGTTCAGGATCAAATGGATTTCTTTATATTTTCCCAAGCCAGAAACAAATTGTTCCTTAAAAAGTGGTTTCTCCCCATAGAGTCAGGAAAGAGAAAGAGATCGATATTCTAATCTTGATCCACGTCTCTGAATATGACTAAAAAAAACCAATCAGGCTATTTGAAGACTTTGAGTCATTGTTTTCATTTTTATTAGATGTTGTAATGGCATTGTGGTTATGTTTTGAAAAGATTCCATTAGTGATAGATGCTGAAAAAATTAAGTATAAAATAATATGGTACCTGGTATTAGCTTCAAAATAATCCCTGGGGAAGGAGGAAGCTGGGTAGAGACTTAGAGGAAGCAAGGTTGGCCACTGCTAAAGCTCGTTCAAGGTTAATGGGTACATGGGGGTTGCTTATGTTAATCTTTCAATTTTGTTATATGTTTTAATATTTCCATAATACAAATTAAAGCAACATTCACTCAGAGTCAGGATACATAACTATAAGCATTCTATAAGCCAGTTTTTTTCTTACTCTCTCCACTGCCGCATGTCACCATGTGCCAGATCGAATAACGATCGATCCACACAGCAGTCTTAGGGTCATTGCGAACTGAGTGTTTTCTTGATGGTAATGATAATAACATAGTAACAATGAAAGTAGAACCAAGCAGCAATGTTTTCTTAGTTCTGATTTGACAACCATGAAAACCATTAATTACCTCTTCAATAACCCTTCACAGCAGCAACTAAATTCATGCTTGATTGGATAAGTGGGAGAATGTGTATGTGCGCCCGGGCCAGAAATCTTGGGGGGTCGTCTTAGAATTCTGCCCACCACACCTAGCAATCTATGATTTGTCAAGTCCTGCAGATGATTCTGAAGCATGCTAAATGTTAAAAACCAAAGCTCGAGCACTTAATCCTCCTTTTAATATGAGCGTCTGTTCCAGGTTGCCTAGGACTTTCTCAGTGTCAGCACTGAAAGTTAGGCATCCGGGAAAACCCCTTAGTCCAGGACAAACCGAATGCTTTTCATCCCTTGTTCATCCTAATAGTACCTTCTCATCTCATTATTATTATTATTTTACAAAATGACAAAAGGCTTTTTCTCAGTGGCTCACAGATGTATCTACATATTTCCTACCCTGGAGATATTTCCCATCATTGGTCGTGGAATTCTCTTAAGTTAGCACACGGAGGCAGGTAACGTGGGACAGAGCTGGAACTAAAACGTAGCATCCTTGTAGAGCAAATTTCACCTCTATAGTCTACTAATTTTAGAAACTTTCTCAAAATGTAACTATTAATAATATTTCATTTCCAAAGTAAACGAATAAGTGCATGGATGAAGCACACACGCAACTGTAATTGCTTGATTGCTAAAGAAACTATTACAGTCTATTAAATGTCAACCTGTTATGTTCCTACTAAAATATTGCAGAGATTTTGATAGTTGCTTTGTCAGATACTCAAACTGGGGAAATTTGAAATGTTGAGAGAAAAAGAAATTTGGCATATCCAGCACTAGCAATTAATGTCTTTACCTAGATGTGACCACATTAATTTGCTCTCTTGTTGACAAAAGGAAGTTGCATGGTCATGCCTAGCTTCGGGGGCAAGAGAGGTATCATTCCAGGTGCCATAGTGTGTACGCATCTGTGTGCGTCTCTGGGTCAGTGTGTGTGGGGGAGAGAAGAGAGCACTGATAAAGTGTACGCACTGTCTGAACGTCAGAGAGAGATGAAATCTCTCTTTTCTCTGTCAGAAAAACTAAAACTCATGACACTTGCCTTTTTTTAGAATGTCAGAAGAAAAATAAAAGAAAGTGGTTCAAGCAAGGCAGACAGATTTCTGCTTACACATAATCAATAACTGAAACTCAGAAGTTTGGACAGTTCAAATGTAGCTATCAAATTTTGTAGAAACAAGCCAACATTATAAATATTTATTTCATTTTTGTCAAATGGTATCTAAAATGGTAGTGCCTTTAAGATTAGTATCTGCCCAACAGTTAAATTTTAATTAAAGCACTAAAATTATTTCAATCTAGATGAGATTTGGAAGGCCACTTATGTTTATAACTTGGAGGAAAAATGTACAGATATGGAACCTCTTAAAAACAGCCAGAACCTGTTTTTATCTCCCTTACTTGATCCAAGTTCGAGAGCACAATGGCTGAGACATCACGAGCTTTGTCTGATACTCAGGTCAAATCTTATGCCATTCTTTATTTTTCTCAACCATGGTTTAGAACTATCAAAAGACTCTAAAAAGGGTGAAACAGAAAGAATAATTGGAGTTCGAGATCAACAGAAGTGCCCAGGGTAGATCAGAGCTATTATAGGTCTATAATCCTCTCATCAAAAAAAAAAAAAAAAAAGGAGAGTCCAGTGTGGGTCATACTGAAAGGAAATGAAGGGAGGGTCCTAGTGGTAAAAGAGAGATGAAGTCTGGATACTTTCATTAAATAGGCATGAAGCCTAGAAAACCAGTTTAATCAGACTGCGAATATTAGAGGAGGTATTTAGTTTGATGTAGGAAAGAGTTTAAAGCCAAACCATTGTTTTAGTGAGAAAAAAAATTCTCTTGCTCTATTGCATTCTTAGAAAAACTAAGTTTTTTATTATTATATTAATATCTATGCCATGTTATTTTTTAATATGGTCATTGAAATAGAAGCACTTTGCAGAATGAAAAATATGTGGGCCTGGCCATCATTATGGATGATGATGACTTTCTTCATGATGTAGACTCTAAAAGTGAGATGAAAGGAAACCTTGAATTCTTATATTTCAAGCATGATGTCAAATTTTACATTTGTGGGGGAGTATTTGAGAAATACTTAGGAAAATGTGTATATGCGTAGGGGTCTCTTCATTTACATCTAGCCATCTATCCTCTATCTATCAGATCTTTCCAAATGGTAGCTTTTGTTGTTTTGTTTGTTTGTTTCTTTTCTTGGGGAGAAGCCTTGGGCTGACATGCATTTTGAACATTTTGGTTTGTTGACTGAACTGCACATCTAACCTGAGGCTTACAAGAAAATTTGGCCTATTTTCTAATCTGCCGGATACACGTCACCAAGAATCATATGATCTGAGTCTACTTTGAACAAACAGCATAGCTTATTTTGGGATTAGGAATGTCCGTGGCGTCAAGAAAATATCGCTACTTTGAGCCAGTCCCCATATTATGCAACTATCTTTGAAATCTGGTGTTCTTTGTTAAGATTTGTGAAATAAAAAGAAAGGAAGCTAAAAAAAGTCCGTCTGGAAGAAGTATAAAGGGAGTTTGTAAGGATTTTCTGTGAAAAGAAGTAAAGTGGGAAAATTAAACTTTCCTAAGAACAACATCTCCAGAGAGAAGGCGGCCGTAAGTGACCACCAGCACCTGCCTGGAGGCATCTGGGGAACATGCCGAATGCAAAGAAGCCAGAGAAGGAAATTACAGAAGAAGTTACATATCATTCGTTCCTTCTTCCAAAGTAAATAAACGGGAGGCCAGGTAAGATATGGAAGTCAGTTTAGGTAGGATTTTAATGACTTGGAATTTATAAGTGGATCGGGATTCATCAATTCCTCTTCACCTGAACTATGGTCGGGACTTGGCCAGGTTGCGAGGCAGCAGCATTTTCTTGCCCGGTCTGTGCATAATAATAGAGGAAGTATACAAGCTCTGGGTGATGTATTAAAAGGAATTTAATGTGAACAATAAAAGGTTCAGGCTATTTTCTTCCTGAAGTCATTCACTGCATTCTCTCTGCCCTTGATAAAAAAAAAATTAAAAATAACAGAAATTCACCATGTTTGCAATTGTTACAATATTGTCAGAATTAGGCACTATATACTTACACCCTGTTATAAGTCTCTCAGCAGGTCCTAGAACTTTCATGCTTTCTTTTAAAAGCCAAGAATAGATTCCCAAAACGATGACCAATCTTTAATTATATTAAACATTAAATCATTTAAAATATGATTTTCAAATGGTTTGTAGGTGGCTATGTATATATGTTGCATCTCTGTTCATATAAATTCTTGACTATTTTTAATTAATTTTATGGTAGTTTTATTCTTGGGGTTAATTATAAAGTATTCTCAGAAGATCCTGAGGGTAAAGATTCTTTAATATTAAAATATTATACAAATTAACATTTAAAATCTAATTTTATCATACAACATTAATAAAACACATTTGTAGTATTTTGTAGTGTAGATGTCTTTTTCTTTTACTGGGTATGTCTGGAGCATTTTACAGATATAACCTACTTAACCTTGAACATAGAAATCTTCTTTTGAGAAAGACACTAATCATCATACCAGTAAATTATCAGTTTACTATTGAAAGTTACATTGCCAGATTTTAATAATGCTCATAGTTTCTTCCAGATGAGATTCAATGAAAGCATAATTTCTTGAATTCTTTTAGATACAAGCAATGTATAAATCATGCATATTTAATGAAATGAGTTAAAAGTATAGAGTGTCTTGTGTTCCCTTCTTACATCCATTACTATGCCTAGGGTTATCACTGATAATCAGTAGGAGAAAAAAAATACAAAAGTGCAAAACAAAGGCAAAACAAACATTTTATATTTCATTCATTTCCCCTCCTTAACGGAAGAAAATTACATGCTGTGAAATATTGGCCTTTAACTTTCCTTAGAAATCTCAGAATGTCTGTGCAGGGCAGAGAGGCGAAGTGGGGTGAAGAGATGAAAAACAGCGTGACATGTGCAGACAATTTATTTACTGGGCATAGGGGCAGAAAACAAGTACGATAGCTATGTACTGCTTTGATTTGTTTTGCTAAATGCCTGTCACTGTCCATTGTGGTCATGGCATAATTATTACTGAAATTTACGGAAAGAGATAAGAAGTTGGTTGGACAGCCGAAACCCCTGCGCACACTTTATTCTTACAAAGATTATCCCAACATAAGTAGCAGCTATTGCTGTGTCTAGTCTCCTGACATAATCCCTGTTCTTTCATTTATTTTCATGTTTGTTTTTAAAATCCCTTCTCCTCTGATTGGCCATTGGGGTTGCTTATAAACATACCTTGATAAAAGCCGGAACTTCATGTTGTTTTGTTACAACTCTATAATCTTGTATAAATGTTGTAAAAAGTTCCATATTGATTTCAGGATGCCTTATCTTTTCAGCTATTTAGCTGATGCTTAACAGTTGCCCTGATATATTCTCTAAAGATAAATTGAAATATGGGAAGAATAAAAGAATAAGCTCCAGCTTTGGGGGGATCTATGTTAGTCAGGGTTCTCCAGAGAAACAGGACCCATAGGATGCATGGTGTGTGTGTGTTTGTGTGTCTGTGCACACGCATGCACGCTCATGCAGAAAGAGATTTATTTTAAGAAACTGGCTCATGCAATTGTAACTCATCACAGTGCTAGGTGAATTACAAAATCTAATGGGAGAGAACATAAGCATCAAGAAAGAGTTGTATTTCCAGCCCAAAGGCAGTCTGCTGTAGAACCAGGAAGAGCCAATGTTGCAGATGAAGGCAGGCTGCTGGAGAATCTTCTCTTGCTGCAGGTGTGGCGGTGGAGGTATGGGAGAGAGAGACCTGCCTTTTGTTCTGTTCAGGCCTTCAGTTGATTGGATGAGGCCCACGAGCATTATGGCGGGCCATCTGCTTTACTCACAATCCACCTATGTATACGTAAATCTCATCCAAAAACACTCTCACAGAAATATCCAAAATAATGCTTGACCACATATCTGGGTACCACATCCAAAACAAGCTGACCCATAAAATTAATAATCATAGGGTCAAAGATTCCATTTTGATACTGCAACTGTAAACAATAAAATATTGAGAGGCTATCCCTGAAATTTAAGGATTATCTGAGAAAATAGGAAAAATTTGAGTGAGGAAGTTTACTGGAAAATTTCCCTTTGACTGTCTGATGAAAAGAGCTAAGTGGGATATGTGCATTTAGACATGGGAGGTGGCTCCTGCTAATCCCTTTCTTTGTGATTTCTGTGTTTCAGTGCATGAAAAAATTTTAATGTTTCCTGTTGAACTAATAAACTAGTAACAGTTAAAGTCTGTTTTATCATCCTATGATTCAAGGAGTTACACATCAGAGAAATACAGCATGATGTCACTAGCTCAGAGAAGATAAAATATGTACTCAAGTACATTGGGGGAATCAGAGTCTGAGCCCAGAAAATTTGAATGGATCGTTGATATGAGCCACTAGGAGACATCTTCCTTCCAAAGTGATGAAAAAAATCAGGATCTGATGCCTGTCCAGAGCTATTTATTCAGAGACGTGATGAATCTCTGCTCCATCTAATGCCTGCCCCTGGCATGTGTCCGATTCCGTAAGTAGATTTGTCTGTGGGCTCCCCGGGTAGATCCATGCTTCTGTCCAGGCCAATAATGACAAGACCAGGAGCGAATACGTAAGATGAAGTTTCTGAAATGACCTATCATTAATTTATATATCCTGAACAGATCATTTCATCAGGAGTCTGAAAGTGTCTAGATTAAATTCTCTGCCATAAGACAGGTTCAAAATCAGAAACGAAAGTCATTTCTGGAAATACAGTTTCAAAATGGCATATCTGCATTTCATTGACTCTAGAACGTTCGGAATATTCTAGTCATTACATAAAAAATAACATCCCAGCCAATTTAGCTTAAGTAATACCGTAAATTCATATTTTTTTTTTTTTTGGTAAGGAAAAAATTAGGAGATGCTACATCATTTAAAAACCAGAAATTAAGTACAGCAAGATCATATTGAGACTTAATCTGAAAGGCAAGGACCAAGACTATGTTACCCCCATTAGAGCTATAGAGTCGCTCATCAGAGCATTTTGTTCAGTATTTGATTCATTTTCCTGTCTCAACAGAAGAGGCATTCTATTTGGCTTCTGATGCGTAACTGACTGAATCTTCAATGTGCTCATTCCAAATCCTTTGCCCCCACTCAGGTCAGCTGTCCACCATGGTCCCATCAGCTGTGATCATATGAATAAATTTATTAGGCACAAATATGGCCCCAGGCCCATCCCTTCTGAGGGGCTGTGGATGAGGGTAGTTTATCTTAGAAGGGTCATATGGTAGTTAGTATCATCTGAAGATTAAGTGTTTAAAATACTCATTTTGTCTTTCTAAAAATCATACAAACAATTTTCAATAGTTCTTAAATTTCATTCAAAACATATTCATGAGTTAATAAATTTTTATTTCAAAATTGATTATCGTTATGCTAAATTTGTCTTCTTTTTAAACAGATCAAAAAAAATCCCACATTTGCTTAACTTTCATAGATAAAGCTCATGGTTAATGATTCATGGTTAATGAATGCACAGAATTAATTTTCACTACAAAATTTAAAACCATAGTTATTGGCTTTTTACAGAGTTTGAGGATTAATCTTGTTCCTAACTCACTAAAAACCATCCACACATCTGTACTTCCACACATACTGGAAGTGTTTTGCTCAGTGATTGCATACCAGAATTTGGAAATTGGTATTCATATCACACAGGAACGGTGTTGAACCTTAAATCACATTACTTCTTCAGGTGACATCTTATAACATTGAATGATGGCATAATTTTCCTATCAGGGTTTCTTCAGTCTTAGGACTCTGACTTTTTCCTCTTGGTTTAAATGACACAATTACAGCAAGGACAAATTTAGTGATTTGCTCTTTTGGTAACATCTTCTCTAAATAAGAACATCTGTTTTACAGTCACTTCCTGTTTATAGGGTAAGCTATTGTAGTTAAATTTCAAAATGTCAAACTCAATCAAAAATACTGATCTGTTTCAATGTGCAAGTGAAATGGCTAATGTGTATAAGGACTCAGTATAACCTAGTGGCAAGAATACCCTGCTGGGAATAGGGAGGACTGTTTTCTATTCCCAATTCTCTCATGAATTATTGGTCCTGTCTACAAAAGGATAAAAAGTTATTCCAAGGACAAACAGGCTAATGAACATAGAGAAGAACCTAGTGTATGCGTGGAACAATCTGATGTCTCTGACAAAGTATTTATGTTCTCAATTAAGGTTATACTAGTTTCTTATTTTGAACATGACTGAATTTCCTACTAGGTCTTTAAGTGTTCGTGACATTGGTGACATTAGCCTAAACATAAACCAGGACTGACTCGGTAGCATATTGCGGAGGAACTGGTGCGCTGTGGGTTATCACTGACTGGCCGAGGGACCAGCTTGAGGGTACCTGGGTGCCAGGTGGGCTGAGGGATGTGTTGGGGGCAAACAAAATGCAAGAGAATACTGAAAAAAAATATAATACCTATAGATTTTCTCTGATGCTGTAAAATTGCCTCTTAAAATTTTCAGCAGTAGGAACCTAAAACTCTTAACAAGTCCATGCACTTTCTGCTTCATAGTGGTTCAGAATGAATGATCCTAGAGCTGCCTTGATAGTTGGTAGTAGGGCAACATAACCATCTATGTATTAGCTATTGGATGGCATAATTCTAGATGAGCACGAACATCAGTTGGCCCAATCTGAACAAACTTTACTGCCAGATGTGCAGTCATCGCCACAATGTGAGCATTCCGTTCAGCCAGCAGCGCTTGTGAGCTTGCTCGGGGAACAGCTGTGAACTGCCAAAGCATATAAATCGTGAGTGAAATTCGACTCAAATGATTACTTAGAAGTATGACTAAAATCTCTATATTTCTAAGGGTGTTAAGTGGGAGAGATTTGGAGCAGCAAAGTAAAACAAAAATAAAATAAAAAACAAAACAACAAGAAACAAACAAGGAGAAACGACGGAAAGCTTTTCTCAAATGTATTTAGGAAATGGAAAATGAATAAACAATCTTTTCCTGTCCATTAGCTTTTCTTCAATCCTAGCCAGTTGTTATTGAGAATAATCAACAGATTTAAAGTGGACATTCAAGTTGACAAAAAGGACATTAAACCTAAAATCATGGGAAGAACATCTGATAGTCAGCAATCGTCCTTTCTGGTCCAGTCCCTGATCTGTCCATTACCTCAAAGTGCAGGTACCTCCCTTTCCCTACACCTTCTCCTGTAGTTCACGCTTTAGCAGATGGCCCCAGCTAAAGACTGCTTCACTCTGTCTTCTTAATAAGGATCACACCACAAATTCCCTTAAACTCATTGTGATGCCAGCCGCTCCCATACTTACCCCCTTATAATCAAGTGTGCAGGGGAAAGCATCTTAGAATCACTGAAGTTTGTGCTTCTTTGTTTGTTTGTTTTGTTTCATATAAGGTGAAGTTTGCCATTATTTATTGCAATGAGAAATTTCTGTGTTCTAGATATTAAGAATGATTGGTTTCCTTTAAAGGGCAAGTATAGAATGAGGCAGGAATTGCCAGTTTAATCGGAGATCCTTTGTGTGTAGGGAATATTGCAATTAAGACATCATGATACAGGGTTAATCGTCATCTTTAGAGAGGAGGAGAGGGGAAGTGGGGAAAGAAAGAATTTATTCAAACCCCGGATGCTGAATTTTTAAGTGGCAAAAAAAAAAAAAAAAACTATTCAATTGTGAAAGGAATCTGCAAGAGAGAAAGGAAACACGATTCTGGGTTTGACACAAACCTGTGTCTTGTTGTTGCTTGGACATGTGATACCAATGAGTAAGCCAAGACTTCTGGCAGACTCAAGCCCTTCGGAGGGGAGGAGTGTACAGCCCAGTTACCATCACTGCACTTTAATGGGACATTGGAGGCTTGCCGCTAACAGTCGTAATTACTGCCACCCCATTACTGCTTTCACTCTTTCCCTGTTTTCTTTCCAAGAAACAATGATCTCCAACATGCCCCAGGTGAGAGAAGATACGCCACACCACAGGACTTCCCTCACATTCAGAAAATAAGGGCTGCAATGACATACCAAAATACAGAAGATGCCATGTGTAAGTTCCACTAGCTTTGCGGATTCTGGTGCACAAAAAGGATGGAGGGTCCCGTGTTTGCTGTTGTTACCAGTAGGGCAGATAGGTGCCGTGAGGGTCAGTATTCAGGACATTACATAGGTCAGTGCTTCCCAAACTTCATACACACCACCTGGAGATCTCGATAAGACATAGATTCTGACACAGTAGATCCCACGGGAGACTGAGATTTTGCATTTATAAAAAATTCCCAGGGAGTGCGGATGCTGCTGCTCCTTGGAGCAGAAGAGGCCAGGGCACAATATTTCCATCGTAATTGGGGGGAGGTTTAAAGGGATACTCCGGTTATGTGATCATTATATGTAACTCTGATTACTCTTTCCATCATATGATTTAAAACCACAATCAATAGGCTTATTTCATTTTAAATTCCATTCTTTAAAGAATTAAAGAGACAAAATTAAAAAAAAACATCTCCATCAGACAGCAATTCCAGTCTTGTTAAACTTAATGTCCCACTTTTTATGAAAATACTTTTCAATATCCCATTTCCCATTCTGAAATAAATTTCATAAATAATATAATGTACAGTTTTAAAAATATCAATATCATAGCATAATTGTAATACAAAGAAAAATAAATGGAAAGCATTGTATTATAAAATTATGAGAATTTTAATATGTAATTTTTTAGGCACAATTTCAGAATCAGACATAATGATGTAGCCAAATGCTTGCACTTACATGAAGAATTATTAATCTATTGTGGCAGCTATCATCTAGGCTAATACAGTGTGTTTTACCAAAAATATAAGCAGCACCGTTGCTGTTGACGATATAGTTTTTCCACAAGGAACAGTCTTTTTTTCCATTTTCCAGGTATTTGCACTTCTGGAAACTTCAGAGTATAAAAGAACCATGCCCCAAATAGATTGCATTTACATAAAAAACAGAGTTAGTTTCTTGGCTCAGATATTTATAAATAAATTTTCACATATGTTAATGACCTCTAGGGCTTGCAACTCAAAATGTATTCTGAGAACCAGTGACACAGGTCTCACCTGAGAGCTGGTCAGAACTTGCAATTTAACGAGATGATCAGGTGATGTATAAACACATTAATATTTGAGAAGTGCTGCCTTAAGATATTTAGAGCGCTCATTCAAAAGCAAAGCCAGACAAATGATAAGTCTTTGTTACCAGGACACTGTCATGCCGTTACAGAAAATCTGGCCTCCCTGGCTGCTCACTAGAGGCCAGTAACTCCCACACCTCACTGTCCTAACAACCAGAAACCCCCTGGAGGGTGTTGTACTTCCTTTTTGAGACCCTATTGAGTCTGTGTAGAGCGAATTCTCACAATCCTAACTTGTGTTAATGAGTAACCCAAGTCTTTTTTTTTTTCCTGTATGGAATGCTGTAACACTATACATCTCTTAATATCATTTGGAGCAGGGGGTTGGCTATGAAATAAAAATAAGATGAAACACAAATCTCAAAAAAATATTTGAATGAAGAGAAATAAAATTACTTACCTAAGTAAATAAAATATAGTCATAAAATTATAAGACTAAATAAAATACAGAGTATATTATAGTAATTTTTTCAGGTTATTGAAATATGATGTTGAATTGCTAGCAATTACTAAATTACTAATTAACTTGCCCAATAACTTGTCTTACCAATTCAAAGTCTATAAAATATCTAATAAGACATAAATGACCCCCCCTTTTGGTGGTTGACATACAATGCCTGCCTACAAGAACCAGGCAGGAATTTAAAATGAGGGTTGTAGCCCAGATTTAAACAGAAATACACAGTTTTAGTGTTAGGGTACAATTTTGAAATTCCAGACTAAGAAAGCAGCATTCTTCAGCTTTTTAAAATTTTCCATGTCAGAATGTGGGCCTAAGGAATCTCAAATGACCTACAGTTTAATTAAAGTAAAAAATCTAGATATTTATTCCACATCTGATTGTTAAGATCTTAGCAACTAATTCACTTTTTAAAAACCTAATGAGATAATACTTTACCCAAACAAATCAAGCAGGCAGAGTCTAAGAACTTTTTGGCAATTTTGTCAACTTAACATAATATGCTACTTTTTATAAAATTAATTTGAAAAATATATGGTGAAAAAGACTATTAATTTGGTGGTTACATGTCTACGCTATTAAGAACATGTAAATATTTGAACAATAGATTAATGATATGCTCCTAGTACTAAGAAAGGCACTATAATATAATCATATATATCTGAGAATCATAAAACAATTCCAATATCTTTAAGTAAATCATGCTTTCATATTGAGTAAAATGTTAATCAGTGGGCGCTGCGAAACCTCCTCCCTCAAAGTTCTAGCATTTTGAGTAGGAAAAAAAGTTCCTAGAAATTTTTTGAATGCTATTTTCTGTTAGACATTATGAAGAAATTGCAAAAAAAAAACATTATGTTTGCTTTATGTCTCCATTATATGAGGGTAAGGTGAAGTAAATTATCAACTCGATCCATTGAGTAATCCAGAAGTAAAATAGAAGTAGTTCTATAAGAAAATTAGACGGAAATAAGAAGCACAGTATGAGTTTGTTGAAGGCAAAGACTCGAGAGCACGGGGAAGATACACACTCAGACACGTTTTCCAAAACCGTATCTCACATGATTCCATCAACTGTGCTGATGCGTCAAAAGCTGTACATTGTTCTTAAGGTCCTTAACGTAATAACCGTGTCTTTCAAGTCTTGAAATTCTAAAGACTTGAAAAATAACATGGCCTATAGTATTTAATCAATAAATAATCCTTTAACAAACAGCACTGTAGTTGATTTTGATTTTTTTTTTTTTTGGCTGAAATGTGTTATATTTAAATAATTCCCAAACTGTCTCATATTTTTAATTTCTCTCTTAGGTCTTAAGGCATTTTGAAAAACATTGCTTTTTGAATATGTGGAATTTAGAGAAAGACAGGGTTTATTTTATTTACCAATATAAATAATCCAAAGTATAAATATAGAATATTTTAATAAAAATAACAATAAGACAGTTTCATGTATGTACTAACAAAATGTTTAATTCTTATGATTTATTATTATAAATGAATTATTGCCATATAAACACCAAAAAGAGTATAAAATAGTTCAAAAATAACTGGATAACATGCAAAATGCTTTGATAATCATATTTTTAAAAATTGTCATCTCTACTCATTTTATATAGAAGAGCAAATATTAAGGATATGTAAATGCATGTATATAATGTATAGATGAACAAAGCTGATGCATTTTAAAACTCCCATGTTCCAAAGAAATCAGTAAAATAAATGTTGCAGTATGTATTTGCAAGTTTTCTTAATTATGTCAACAATTACCTATTAAGCATCTACTATGGGGCGGGTACTCCTCCAGGATTATAGACACGGAAATTGGTAAAGTTAGGACTTCTAGGTAGTGGAATATGGGGATTTTCTTTTGTCCAAATGTATAATACTTGAAATAATTCCTTGAGGATATAGGAGAGTTGAAGAGTATTATCTCTTTTTGAAGTGTAGATTTGACAGGAAAGTGGAGAGAAAAAGAGTGAGGGCAAGAGTACCAATGTCCACTGCAGCATTATTCACAATAGCAAGGAAATGGAATCAGCCTAAGTGTCTGTTGCCAGAGGAATCACTAAGGAAATTAAATAAACAGTTGGCCCTTGAACAATAGAGATTTGGGCTGCAGTGGGTCCGCTTATAATATATGTGGATTTTTTCCAACCAAATGTGGATGGAAAATGCAGCATTACCAGAATATGAAACCTGTTTATATGAAGAGCCGACTTTTTGTATGGGGGGGGGGGGGTTTGCAAGGCTGGCTGCGGGACCTGAGCATCCACGGATTTTAGTGTAGGCAGGGGTCCTGGAACCAACCCTCCGTGTAAACAGAGGGTCAACTATTAATATATATAACGGAATATTTTTCGGCCTTAAAAGAAGAGATCCTGCCATTTGTGACAGCATGGAGGAACCTGGAGGACAAAATGCTAAGTGAGATAAGTCACACTCACAAACAGAAATATCGCAAGACCTCACCTGTATGCGACATCTGAAAAAGTCAAGTACGTAGAAGCAGAGAGTAGAATAGTGGTTACCAGAGGTGGGGAGGCGGAGAAGATGGGGAGATGTAGCTCAGAGGGTATAAAGCTGCAGTTATGTAGGACGAATAAATCTAGAGATCCTAGGTGCAGCATTATGACTATAGCTAATGATACTAACTGTATACTGGAAATTTGCTCAGAGAGCAGATTTCAGATGCTCTCACTACACACACACACACACACACCTGTGCGCACACGGTAACAATGTGAGGAGGTGGATATGCTAATTTGCCTGACTGTAGTAATCATTTTACTATGTTACGTATATGAAAATACTATGTTGTGCACCTGAAATATATGCAATTCTGATTAAAACATAGTTTCACACAATGTAGAAATGGAAGTAGCCCAGAGTGCTGAGAGCCTGAGTAGAAAAGCTGGACCCCATCTCGGACTCTTAGACTGACTCAGAGACTTGGGGGTGAGGGTTTGGGCAGGATAGGAGTGCCCATGAGCATTTTCATAAAGCTGCCACAAGTGATACACCTAGTGCCTGTGACCAGACACACAGCTATGTCTGGGAACACATTTTTAAAGCCATTAGTTCAGTAATAGTCCCAGTATCTCTAAATTAGGAACTCAGTGTGGAAACTTCCTTGATGGCATCTCTGTTTTCTATAAAGAAACAAAAACTGGGTATATATTATTAAAACTAGTAATTTTGCAGGAGCAGTGCTCTATTTGATGACAGTATTAGAAGTGCTGACTTGTTTAATCTTTTATGTCCAACAGCTAACTTTTGGCCTGGCACATAACAGGTGTTCCATAAACGTCTGATAAACAAATAAGTGAATGAAGAAAAAAAAAATAAGTGTATAATATAATATTGTCTGCTTGGATGTCAAGCATACCTAAAAATTCAGACATTGTGCTTTATAATAACTGGTATGTATTGTATCTGGTTTATTTAAAACAGCAGTTGTATTGAAAATCTTTTGTACATTAAGATTAATTTCGAATTCAACACTGCGTTTACACTGCATTGTAAGTTCATACAAAACTTGTTTGCTTGCTGTTACTAGAAAGCAGACAAGAAAGAACCATGTTTAGAAACCTCACACTTTAAAAGTACAAGAACATAAAAATCAGAAAGTTAAGTCAGCTGAAAATAATACCGTGATTGCTATCGTAGCAGGGCTATTATGAACAGTGGAAACACTAAACTTTATAATCTCTTACTTAAAAGAAGAATTATGGTATAACTTTAAATGCAAATTACTCAAGGTTTTACAAAAAACTGTTTGAAGTAATTAAAAATAAAGTAGCCTTATTATTTTTACCTACCAAGAAAAATTATCTGAACAATATTTGGAAGGGAGTTACGTATGGGAAAGAGAACACAACACACTGATTCACTTAGCATAAATTCGTAAGAGTTCTGATCTGTGAGGAATCTGAGAGAGAAAATATTCTAACACCTCATTAAATGTGTAACAAAACTGATATTAAAGTAACTTGTGCAAGATCTAAATAGCAATTTTTAAAACAAATCCAGTGCTAAAAAGTAGGTTTCCTAACTTCCAATCGTGTATTTCCACTGCATTTCTGTTTTGCAGACACACACATGTACTAAGACCAAAGTGGCAAAGATACTCTCCTGATCTTTTCAGCCAGAAAAATCCTTGTCTTTTCTCTCAGTAAAATTGGAAATGATTGTATGATGTATAAGTACTCATTCCTGCCCCCAGAGCACCTGCATAATGTAAAGTTGTTAAATTCTAGAAACTAAAGTACCCTCCTTCTGAGCAGTTTCAAAGGGAGATGAGGTTGCCGAGGTGCCTCTGACGTGGGAAGGTGGTTGTATTCAGATTGAGACGCAGAGTCGGATCTGCTTGAAGAAGTAAGTTTTGGAGAACATTCATCTGTCTCACCTACTAGTATGACCTTCCCTATTTATAAAAGGTCTTAAAATCATTTCAAAAGTAAAATTATCAAAAGGCATGTGTCTACCATTAGGGCAAAAGAAAATATTAACAATTTCAATTTTTTTCATGAAATATCTTCATGAAATATGAAGCATTTCATGCAAAATGTGCTGTATTTAAGAAAGAAAAAAATCCAGCTGGAAGGGCTAATTGTCCAATATTCTTAGAGGAAGTGTGTCTTAATTAAGACAAGGCGTGGGCTGTAGAGAAAATAGTCTATTCATTGAAATCAAGCAATCTCAAAATTTAAACTGGAATGGGTTACAATGCTATAAATGTTGCATAAATGTATATATATATGCTTTAAAGAATTAAGGCACCATTTATTTTCTATTTTTTTATAATTAGACAGGGATATATTTTAGGCTGGTCTCTTTCCATATGGATGAATGACAGAGAAAGAAAGAAGTCTTGGCCTCCTCATAGGGGCCATTACTGCGACAAGCTTGAAGCCTGACAGCAGAACCGGAAAACTGTGAGGCACCAGTGCGCTTCTTGCAGGACCATTTCCAGACTTTGTCTCGTTATCCATACTGCGGTGGTCAGTGGAGCTACTCAAGTGCTCGCATATTTACCTAATCATCATCGTCAGCAACACTCAGTGGGTGGTGATACTGCATTCAGAAAACCCTTTTCTGTAACCCAGACTCGGAAGACGCTGACGATTGCTTCAGTCAGTCAATGTATTGGAGTTCTCCAAAGAAACAGAACCAATAGGATGTAGCCATACCACAGGATGACGGAAACAGTCCAAGGAGACTGTGGCGCTGGGGATGTGAACTAACTTGTTCAAAGTTACACAGCTAATAAGTCGTAAAGCTAAGATGCGAACCTCTGCAACCTGGCTCCACAACCCATGCTCCTAGCACTGCACGAGACTGTCTCCTACCGTGTACTTCTGAGCCGTGCAATGACGTGGGTATCGCAGGGAGTGGACACAGGAGTCCACTGCAGACTGAAATCACCGCCAAGAGCTGATAACGGCAGACTCAAACTGCCAGGACCTGAAACTCAGGATTTCCAGGCCTCGCTCAGAACAGAAATAGATTATTTTGAAATAGATTAGCTGCTCTGCTAATCCACGACTGGAGGAGTAAGAATTAATTACTGATTTGTGGGGAGGGGCAGCACACACGATAACACCGATGAGAGAAACTTGATTGTGGTTATTTTGCGTAAGATATTGATTTACAGCTAACTCTGATTGTTTTTAATGTTCTGTTTTCTTATAGCTGGATGATGACATGCCTTGTTCTTTCTTCTTGCTCTAACCTTAAACTTCAAATTAACAGACTGTTAACTCTGAAACTAAAACACACACCCTCTGTTTAAAGGGTCTCATGGTGACTCTATTTCAGTGGTAGCCATTTCAGATACTTTAGACCACGACACTTTAATAGCATGAATTTGTCCCCCCTTTGGCCTGTTTTACTCATCAATACAGAAGTCATTAATCAACAAAGACAAACTTCTGTTTTAGTGTGGTGAACAAATCTAGGGCCATTAGAAGTGCCGAAAATGTGAAGACAGCCAGCCAACCTCTATCTAGAGATTGCATTGGAAGTCCATGGCAGCATTTTGTAAGGCTTCTTTTAACCCGGCCTTGGTTTTTGAGAAGTCAGCTGAGTAACATATTCTATAATAGCAGCAAAAACTATCTCAGACTAAATCTTCAAATAATGTAGGGCCTCTATGGAGAAAACTTAAAAAACTGTATGGAAAGACATTAAAGTCTAACTAGGTATACATGCTATAGACATGAAGAGTAAGACCTAATATTTAAAGATACTAGTTCTCCCCAAATACATCTATAAATTACATATGATTCCATTAAACCCCCAATAATTCCCTACAATTGAAATGGACAATCCCATTAAGGCATCTATTTATACCTATCTATCTTTATATATATATGTATGTATATTTCTATTTACATAAAAGCAAGGGACAAAAAAGAGCTAAGGCACTGTTGCAGAAGAACAAGAGTGAGTGAGTGTGTGTAAGGCGTGTGCATGGATACTGGCCTCTGAATCTATCCAGTTTAAAAAGTGAAATAAGACATAATGGGATTGGTGCAGCTATAAATGAACAGATTAATGGAATGGAAAAGAACCCAGAAACAGGTCCATATAAGTGGAAATCTAATATAGGATAGATAGGCATTGGAGATCAATGGAGAAATGGTGGATTTTTCAATAAATGGCACTGAAGATAATAAACGTGGAAAGATGAAAATGAACTAATACTTGGCACTCTTGAAATGCTGTGTTTTCCAAAAATTACCACCTCAATATTTCTGATCACATATACATTTCCAGAAAATTGCCACTCTTCATTAAGAGGAAAATACTAAATGCAGACACTAAAAATATAACACTTTCTTATATAACTACAGTATAATTATCAAAATCAAGAAATTAACATTGATAATAATAGTGCTATTTTAATGTACTTATTCAATTTTTATGAATTGAGCTAATAATTTGCTTTATAAGTTTTTTCAATTTTATGGTCCGGAATCCAATCATGTTTCAACATGTGATTGCCATGCTTTGTTTAGTTTCCTTTCATCTGAAATTGTTCCCAAGTCTTGATTTGTCTTATATGAGATTGGTATTGTTCAAGAGTACAGACCTGTTACTTTATAGAACGCTCCTAAATTTGTGTTTGTCTGATGCTTTTGATGATTAAATTCATATTTTACATTTTTAGGAGAATGCCACAAGAGTGGCATAGTCACCCATTCGGCATATAAAAAGGTACTTTGATGTTGATATGTTTCATTGCTGGCTAACTTTGATCACTTTGATGTTAACTTTGATCATTTAGTTAAGGTAGAATCTGCCAGATTTTTTTTCCACTGAACAGTTACTAATATTCCCTTTGTAATTAATAAGTATTCTGTGGGAAGATACTTTTAGATAAAATAAATATCATGTTCTTATCTGACATTGACCCTTGAAGTATCCCAGAAAATTATGACTCTTGCTTGAATCAAGCATTGGTATGATTGCCAAATGGTGATTGTCTAATCCCGTTATTCTTTCTGTATTTGTTAGCTGCATTCTACTACAAGGGAGACATTTCTCTTTTTCTCATTTGTTTATTTATTCAGTTACTCATTTATATTATTATAAACTAATGGATGGTTATTTTTAAATGATTATAATCTCACCCGTCCCAGATTTGGCCAGTGAGGGCTCCTTTCCGCTGGTTTCTACATCCTTGACAAGCGCCTTCATCGCAATTCCTTACATTTTGGCACAACTTTCCAGTTTATCTGTACCCAGCCCCAGCCTTAAAAACAGCCATTTCTCCAAGGAACCCAAGTTGTTTTTAGAAGAGAAGTGAAGATCTGGGTGCCAGGTGTTTTCAGCCATTTTGAAATAATACATTACAGAAACCTCTGATGTGCCCTCATTGCCTTTCAGTTAATATTAATATTAATAATTAGATTCATTTCTTTTCTTTTTCTTATAAGATTTTTTTTGCTTTCTATGCACACATTTAAATGAGATGTGATTTCTTGAACTTTTAGATGGAAGTTTCTGTGCACATGGTGGGGCAAAGCCAGGGTGGCTTCTTTGCTAACAGGATTACCCTTCTTTTTGTAACCATGAGTATTTAGTATGATGGCCTTTCAGTATAACCGCCTGCACAGCTCTGAAATCTCTCCCCCCTGGATCTTTTTCACTATCAAAGCTTCTTTCACTGTTACTCCAGTTGTTCTGCTCTGACTCTGCTAAATTTGGAGGTAACCTGCAATTATCCATCCCCATTCCCACCTCCAGTGGTTTATTCTCTCCTTTTCAATCTTTCCCTATTTGGTATTTCTGAAGTCCTTAAGAACTCAGAGGATATGCCAGAACCTGCTGATCTTTTTATAAAACCTTTGAGGACCCCAGTTTCTTTGTTTGTTTATATTAACTCACAAATTGAAGACCGCGGAGACTTTTGCCATGTCATCCGTTTTTTTGTTTCAGATCTGCTGCTGAGAATTCGATGCAGGGTGGGAGGCTCTCATTTTGAAAAAAAATACTGCTTGATGATTTGGGGGCTTCAGCACTGGTTGGACTTTCAAACTTCTCTTTTTCCTTTTCTCTTTTCTGCATTACCTCTACACACTTGCTCAAACCCTGTAGGTAGTGTCTCCTGCA
>CAUYRT010039740.1:0-44564 GCA_963574885.1 Lepilemur ruficaudatus
AGCTGTGGTTCCAGGAATGGGATGGGCAATCAAAAAGGCTGGGCCACGAGGCGGGCGGATCACTCAAGGTCAGGAGTTCGAAACCAGCCTGAGCAAGAGTGAGACCCCGTCTCTACTATCAAGAGAAAGAAAGAAATTAATTGGCCAACTAAAGATATATATAGAAAAAAAATTAGCTGGGCATGGTGGCGCGTGCCTGTAGTCCCAGCTACTCGGGAGGTTGAGGCAGAAGGATTGCTTGAGCCCAGGAGTTTGAGGTTGCTGTGAGCTAAGCTGACGCCACGGCACTCAGTCGCGCCCGGGCAACAGAGTGAGACTCTGTCTCAAAAAAATAAAAAAAAACAATAAAAAAGGGTGGGCCCGAAACAAGAATGGCAACTTTAAAATGTCTAAAAAGAGAATGAAGCAAAATTTTACAAATTTTGCTTTATCTTTGACTTTCAGTGAAGGCGGAGATCAACATGCCATTTTCATCCATTCATGCATGCATTCACTCAGTCACTCACCTAATAAATATTTAATGAACACTTACTATCCACCAGACACTGCACTAGGCCCTTGGATGAACAGAAAGGAATGCTGCTCTGCTGTCATTGAGCCTGAAGCCTAGGAAGGTAGGCAGATAATGATCAGTAATCACATGGAGGAGTGTGTAGGCACAGACCAAGGTAAATGCTATGAAGGAGAGGGATGTGGTTTTAGGAGAGGGAGTGGTTTTCTGAGAGTGTAGAACAAAGGAGCCTCACCCAGACTGGGGTGGGGAGGGCAAGACAATCTTCCCAGAGAAAATGACCCTGACCACAGGTGTGATTAGACACTGGGCAAGAATAAGCCACAGCAAGTGGAGGCCAAGGTCATCGTTAATGGGTCCAGTGGAGGCAAGACAAGCCAGACTGGCAGTCAGGAAATCTGGGTTTAAGAAGTAGATCCTACAAAAAGCCTTTCTGCGAGACATGCAGCCAAGTCATTTGCCTTTTGGACCTCCATTGGATCTTCTGTAAAATGGAGATGTTGGACTAAAGTGACATCTCTCAAAATGCGGTCTTCCGCACTCAAATCGCTTGGATTACTTATAAAAAATATAAGTTTCTGGACCTCACTTCAGGCCTACTGAATCAGAGTATCTAGGGCTGGGGCCCAGGCATCTACATTTGAAGACTTGTTCTGGGGGACTCTCACGCCCTGTGAAGTTGAGCATCACTGACTGTGTAAGTAAACCTTCGCCTGCTCGCCAGCTCTGTATTTCTTCCTTTCTAAAGTCCTAGGCTCTGGATGGAGCATCACCAAGAAGGGGTAAAGTGGGTAGTCCCCTAGATTGAGCAAATGAACATTCTAAAGTTTGGAGGGTAAAAACAAAGGGCCAAACTATCACACCTGGAGGTGATCTAACGGTTTTAAAGATGAGTTCCCCAGCTTGACCGGAGAGCTCCAGACTGAACACTTTTTTTCTTTTCTACTCAGTCCCTTTGCTCCTTCTCTTCATCCCCTTCTTATAGACCTGGTCCTGTCTGTAGTATCTGGGAGCAGATGGAGGTACAACTGGGCCTCCTTCCTTTCTTGCCCTTCTTGGATATGAATGGTCAGCTTCTGATGTGGTGGTTTATAGTCCATGAGCCTCTTTGGTTTGACACACAAGGACAATTCCAATTGACACCAATTGCACGAGTGGCCAACAATTATGAGCCAAGGGCCTGCTGCTCTGCCTGCTGAACCAAGCTGGGCTTCTCTTTCCCTCTGCACAGCAAGCTCACTGGGCCATCTGCCCCCCATACCCCACTCCCCAAGCTCACCAACACCCATGCTGGCTTGGTCTCCAACCTCCCTGGGAGTTCTCTGAACGTAGATATAGTTCCGAGACAAGCCCTGGACTCTCTGGATATGGCAATTTCAAAAGTTGGGTCTCAAAGGCCAGATATATTATCTCTGCCTACCCAATAAGATTCTTGTGTTAAAATGAATAGAGCATGTAAAGCACAGAACACATGCATAGCACACAGTAGGTTCTCAACAAATGTTAGCTGGTGTAATTTGTATTGTTCTTTTTCAGCCGCTATTTGTTCAGGGCAATTTATATCCGAAAACAAAAATGCATCGGTTACATCAATTGGCAAGGAGAGGGTTGGAAAGATGACTAAGAGATCAACTAGGAAAATCCGTACCTAAATACTCCAGATACTGAGAAATCTGTTGTGTGTTCTTAAGATTATGCAAAAATATCAACAAATAACTAACATTTATTGAGAGCTTACTAGGTGCCAGGCACAGTTCCATTTAATCCTCACAATAAGTCCATGTGGAAAACATTATTAAAATCCCCATTTCACAGATAAACAGATGGAAGCTTAAATAAATGAAGTAACTTGCCCAAGGTCACAAAGTCAGGAAGTAGCAGGAGCTAGAATTTGATCTGTCTGGATGAAACCAGTCTGGCGTTTAATAAGCTACTTCCTTAGGGCTAACTTGCATCTGTCTTGCTGTCTTGGGAGTCTATATCTTCTCTCTCTCTCTCTCTCTCTCTCTCTGTCTCTCTCTCAGTGATAGACGACAGTTGGTTGCCATTAAAGACGCTGCCCTTAAAGATGATCATTGGATCAGATCTCCCACCCTTCTTGGAAGAGTTGAGGCAGAAGCCTGATATAAACTCACTTGAGGTTTCCAAGGACAGCTTAGGAGGAGAGATTTAATCCTCAGACCTGACCCCAGGGAAGGGCTCATATTTGTGTGGTGCAGTAGCACACAGCCCCAGATCCTGTCCCTGGTCTGCTGAGGCTTGCCCAGAAGTTCCTGTAGCTTTGTTTAGCGGCAAGACCAGCCTGCAGCCAAATTTGAGGCATCTGGAAGGTGGAAAGTAGCAGCTTTTAAGTCAAACTGCCTCTCCTCTAATACCAAATCTGAATAACCTTGGACAGGTTAACGAATCTCTTTTTCTCAGTTTCCTCATCTGCGAATCGGCACTAACAGTATCTACCATGAAAGTGTCGTGCGTGGGCTTCCACAAGAGGAAGTGTGTGGATTAGCTTGGCACAGTGTCTTATGCATAACTGCACTCAGTAAGTCACATTTAATTCAAAAGGGACCAAAGAAAGCAGGCAGTGCATACCTCGAAGTGGATGGCACTCCAAAGGGCAAGGCAGATATGTGGAGGCCCTCCCAGGCCCTTCCAGTTCACACCATGCAGCTAACTGCCATGACACCAGGCTCCTCCTGTCTAGAAGTTTCCACAAAATCTTCCCTCAAGCACTCACTAGGGCAGCCCCACAGGAGGCAGAAAAACCAAGATGCTGCCTCTGTCTCCCCTCGTCTTTTCGGGACTCCCAAGGCAACCTTCCAAATCTTTTGGTTTGGTGTCCAGTAAACATCTGAGAGATGCTGGGTATTTCCTGTCCACACATTCCTCACTGCACAATGAAGAGGGCAAAGGAAACGGCCTCTTTCTCACTCTCCTCCCCCTTTCAGCAAGCTCCCCATGCCCAAAGTGATGCCACACACCATTGCCAAGCAGGCCCACGCCCTTCCCAGGGTCCCACACTGTCCCCTCTGCCAGAGACCAGAGATGTGAAGGCAGAAACCGCCTTATGACTTCACTTCCTTGCCTTGCTCCCCTGGGGCCTGGTCTGTCCCCTCCAAAGCTGGGCTCTAACATTTGTCCAGATATAATTTTTAGATGCCCCCAAGGAAAAGGTTCCCACCACTTCCTCTAGACCTTTCTGAACTTGGTGGCCACAATTGAAAATCCCCGAAAAGGATTGGACGGTTTGGTTCGGAGAGCACAAAAGAGGAAGAAGAGAAAGGATGGAGAAATTTGAGATCCGTGTCATGAATTGTTTCTTTCCTTATTTAACTCACATCCCTGTTCAATGTCAGACAGTAATCTCTATGCATCCTCCGTTCCCGTTCCCGTTATTCATCTTAGACTGCAAACTCCGGGAGGACAAGGAAGGCCAGCGAGGATTCACTTTGCTAAGTTCAAATTCTGCTCCATGGTAAATGATAAAGCACTGGATTAGCTCTGTTGCCCAAAAGTGAAAGGGGTTACATTGAGATGAGAGAGTTAGCAAGAGAGAGTCTCCGCAAACAAAAAGAAATAACAGGGTGGTTATCAATGGATCGAAGGGAGGGCCCTGCCAGGCACTTGGCACTAAGGGAAAGTGTAGGGTACAGAACGTATCCACAGCAGTCAGCAGATTCTCAATAAGGTCTAGGACCCAACAAGTTTAAGAACCACTGGTAAGGGATAGCCTTTTCCCTTAAGAAATCATATATGCATATATAAAATTACAGAGGGCATCAATATAATAATAGCACAGATCTTTTAGTTAGGTGTTTTTATGAACCAGGTCCCAGCCTAAACATTCCAGACTATATATTAACAGCTCATTTAGTTCTCACAAGCACCTAATATGTGCATTATCTCAAGAAACAGAAAGCATTATCCCCAGGGCACAGATGAAAACCTGGAGGCTGAAAGGGTTTATATAGCTTGCCCACAGTCACACATCTGGTCAACAACAGCTGAGAATTCAAACTCAGAGCCTGTGCCATGCTGCAGAAACAGATGACAGCAGCCAGGAAAACAAGTTGTGAGTATGGAGTCAAATCTCCCAGGTACTGATTCTGCCTCAGTCAAATTTCTTCCCTTTTCCAGTCTTTTGTGTCCCCCACATGTAAAATAAGTGCATTAGACTAGATGAAGGGTTAACAGAATTTTTACTGCAAGGAGCCAAGAGAATAAATATTTCAGGCTTTGCAGGACAGATGGTCTCTGTTGCAGCTACTCAACTCTGCCATTATAGCATAAAAGCAGCCATAGACAATATGCAAACAAATGGGCATAGCTGTGTTCCAATAAAACTTTATTTACAAAAGCAGGCACAAGGCTGGATTTGATCCATGGGCTGAAGTTTGCAGAGCCTGGACTAGATGGTCTCTAAAGTATTCTGGTTCTGACACTTTGATAGTCTCTGATCCTTGCTTGTAGCTGTGGAGCCCAGAGGGGCAAGTGCCTTGAAAAGCCAGCTGTAAGAAGCCCGTTGCCATAAGATTTGTGTGTGCGTATGTGTGTGTGTGTGTGTGTGTGTGTTTTAACCTTTGATGATTTAGGACATGTGGTTCTTAGAAAGTAAATATTGGCAGTGGCAGTACCAAGGTAGCTTGTTGGCAGGGGCGGGGAGGTTAGCCCCAGTAAAATCTCCGTCAGCTCCCTGCCCTTGGTCTTTGATGTGGACAGTGACATCTATCTTGTGGAGGTCATGGGGCAAACAGCTGCACACCCACCTTCAAATCAGATCACACCCTATAAAGCTGTTCTAGAGAAATTCTGGACCCACCACAGATTCCTGGGCAAAGAGATGGCAGTAAGCCCACAGCCAGCGAGAGACAGCCAGAGTCATTCCAGAAAACAGAAAATATTCCTTTTCACCCTCGACTCTGCAGCACCACGGACTGGTTTTGGCAACCTGTTTACACTACCCCACCAGAATAGCTACTGGGGCATACGAAAGAATAGACCTGCTCTCCAGCTCCAGAGACAGCGCCTTTCAGAGTCTTTCAGGTTCCACCGCTGGCGTCCTGCACCCTCAGACCTCAGCCCCAGTTCGGGGCCCCTGGTCTCTCCCCAGACACGTGACACAAATTCAGCCCCTGGATGACTTAGCAATTCATCTTCACCAGCCTGCCGTAAAGGCATGCGACTGAGTGCTGCCTACCTTACCAGGGAGGGTTGCGCCACTGCAAGTTCTGGGTTGGGGGAATACGTGCTCACCAAAGAGTGACAAGTCGTAATTACCAGAAAGAAAAGCAGTTTTTCCCAGAGGAAGCTGAAATATCTCACTCTTGGGAGCCTCTGACCTGTTGCCTTTGGAGGTAGAAGAAATGTTTCTGCTGCAGCCAGTGGCCCCCGCTCAGAAGAAAGGATGCTTCTCACCCTCCACCCAGGGTACAGAAGGGACAAAAGTCCTCCTTGGAATCCCCACAGACCCCAGCAGACCTCATGAAGATGCCTCACTCCTCCAGTTCCTTTTTTGATTTTAGCCTCATTTATGGGATGCTTTGTATGCCAGCTGCACCACCTGCTAGTCCTATGACCCCATGCAAGTCATTTAACCACTCTGGGCGTCAGATTCTCATCTGTAACATGTCAATAGTAATAGCATGCACCTCATACTATTATTATTAGGATTAAATGAGATAATGTACGTAAGGTACTTGGGGCCCAATGCCTGGTACCCAGTAAGCGCCTAATAACTCTTGGTTGATAGTATTACTATTACTCTGTGCTAGGCACTTTGCACACATTGTGGCATTTAATCCTCACCATAGCCCTAGGAGGTAGAGACTATGATGATCTTCATTTCGCAGGTGAGGAAATGGGAGCCCAGAGTGGTCAAGTGACTTGCCCAAGGACACACAGCTAATACATTAGTGGAACTGGGACATAAACCCAGATCTGTTTGATGCCAGAGTTCAGGTTCTTAATCACTTTACTCTCCTGCCCAAGGTCACATTAGTAGCTATTAAATGAGAGAAATGGGATTAGATTCCAAGTTGGCTCTCGGCTCCCCAGCAGAACCAGTGCTGGCCTGGGAGGCAAGGAAAACTAACACTTTCTGGAACCTTCCCTCTCAGACAGCGCTACCTTGCCCTCCCCTCCCTGACCTCTGCCTTACTCAAGACCCTGATCACATTCTGTTTTCTGCTGTTATTTCCTTCAGGCTAACACTGAGCCTTCTGCTGCCTTTTTTTTTTTTTTTTTTAATCTCAGTCTGGCACAGGGAGAAGGATGCGAGCTCTGGAGCCAGACAACGATGCTTTGAATACCAATGCTGCTTACTCACTGAATGGCCTTGGCCATGTCACTGAATCTCTCTGAACCTCAGTTTCCTCATTTGTAAAATGGAGAGAATTCCTCTCTTGCATTGTCGCAACAATTTACATAAATGCACATGGAGTACCTAGCACAGTGCCTGGTACATAGTAGGTACTCTCCAAAAGGTGCTTTACCATTATCATCTCCCACAGCACCTAGCTCAGTGCTACGTTATTGTTTGCTTAGTTTAATTCATCTTTGATTGACTCTTAGCACCTAGCGTGGTGCCTTACAGAGAGTAGATGGTCCTTGTTTGCTTGGTTGAATTAAAAACTGGAAACAGCTAGAGAGAGAGAGACCTACACAAAACTACATGATCATGGGTGAGAGATCTCCTCCCATAGATGCCCTAAGCAGATCCCTGAGTCTCCCACAGCCTCGGTTTCCCACAGTTGAAATTTCATGGCAGCTTCTCCTAGAGGGTTCACAGAAATGGGCATTTGCAGCATCAGAGGCTTCTAATGCAATAAGACGGATAATGAAAAGGTTCTTCTTCCTCAAGAATCCAGTGAGTCAGAGCTCTGTGCTTGGCTTTGCCCCAGGGAGTACCGAGAAAATGAAATATCGTCTGTATCCTCATGACACCTAAGCAAATGGTCAAATCCATGGGTCAAAAATCAGCCAGAGGGGTTACGAGGCATCTCCAGTGATGAGAGGAGAGGGGCAGCCAGGAAAGGACCGTTAGCAAAGGTTGTCGAGTGGGGTCCTGCTACGTGGCTACTATTGAAGCTAATACCTATTTGCCTTGTGGTGGGATGTTTGTTTTGTCTTCATGAAAGATGCCAGTAAATGACAACATGTCTGAAATTTGCAAGGATTTTGAACTTCTCCATCTGGCCCAATAAATTCTTCCCCATCCTGACACCTGAATCACTGCATAAGTCCTCATCTAGGTAACAAACTATTCTCCTTCATGATAAAGATAAACCAACTCTGAATCTCAAATTTGCTCTTTTTTTTTTTCTTCTGGCCTTTTACCACCATAGAAAAATGTCTGCTAGGCTGAGTTTTCACATTGCAGCTGGTTACTGTGATTATGTAGACAAAGCCTCCATAAATTCAATGGTGTGTTGCTGGCTGTTCAATAGCTGGTGAAATTAATGCCCAGGGAAGTGGGAAATGGGCCACCACAATCAAAACTGTGGATTTGGAACTTGCTCTTCGTTCTGTCCCAACTTTGCCCTCCCCACACCCCTGCCTTTGTGCTAATTGTCAGCTTTATGCCAGATTTCTAGCATGCTCTTCCTCCTCCCTCTCTTCTTGGGAGTAAACCAGCTCAAGAGAAGTTCCATTATCCTAGAGTTGAAGACACATGGGAATGAGTGTATGACACCTCATTCCTACCTTCGTGGTAGAAGATGTGTTGGAGAAAGGGCAGCAGGTGCTTTCAGGGGCCACTTTGTCCAGCAAGGGAAGCTGACCACTTGGAGCTAGAGGATCTCAAAGACCATCTGGGCCAGCCCCTATCTGCAGACAGATGAGTACATGAGCCACCCAGGACCAAGGACAACCTCTCCTTTTCATGAAGATCCCTGGCAGAGGGCTGTCCACACAGCCGCAGTCTCACACCCCACTGTGCAAATCATGAGTGTCTTCAGCAGTGGAAGGAGCACCTTCTTGTGGGTCAGGGAAACAGAGTTTGCTAACTAGCTCTGCACCGGACCAGCTATGACGGTTTGTGGATTCCTTTGTCTCCCACACCACCTCCAAAATGGGAAGATGGGCAAGCTAGGATCCGGAGAGCTCTTAAAGTCTAAATCACCATAAACCTGTAACTATCTTATTTTAAAATCTTCAAATACAACTTAGGCTAGTTTAATTTAAATAGGAAAAGAAAGTCTATTGTCAGAGCTGTCTCTACCACAGATCCCTTAACCTCTGAGAAAGCCCTTGAAATTGTGTATTTTGTGCATTTGAGAAGTCTGCGCATTTTGGTGGGAGAAGATTAAAACCTTAAACGGGTGTGTGATAATCACCTCCTTCCCAAAAAATAAAAACAAAAAGAGACTAAGAACATACCTCTAGCTTGAGGAGCTTAGATGTAAGTGGTTTCCCCACTGCTGAATATCAAGTTAGAGACAATGTCAAGGGTGAGAGGTGAGAAATCTGAGATGCCGGCTGGTAGGCTGGAGGAGAAGGTGTCAGGCTTTACTTTTCCATCTGCAGCCGCCACTGCCCATTGCTCTGCCACATTTCTGCTAGCCTATGACCTCAGGAATCAACTAACTCTGAACCGCCATTTCCTCATCTGTCTGTGGAGAATGGCTATGTCTCTCTCAAAGAATTGTGAGGAATGAAAGGTGAGTAACTGCTTAGCTAGCCATAGGAGCTCAACAAATGGGAGTCCCCTCCCAGTATCAGTAGCTTGGGCCCCAAAATTTACTACTTAAAAGACAGCTCTACCTATAACAGTCATTCCATCCCCTTCCTTCCCCTGGGGGTGTCACAACAGTTAAGTGTTATTCCAGTGATAGGCACATATATAGCCCTAACTCAAGCCGTGTAACAAAGACATTTGTACCCCCTTAATATTTTGAAATAAAAAAAAACAAAACAGCCAAGTGCTCAGCTTTGGAACAGAACCACAGTTGGGTTCAATCCCTAGCTCCTCTCCTCCATGGCTGTGTGGACTCAGGCAAAAAGTTAAAACTTCCCTGTTGGTGTCTCATCCACAAAATAGAAATGAGGATGAGAATAGTCCTTCTCTCATAGAGTCATGGGAAAATGCAAAAAGAACTTAGCACACTGTCTAGGACGTGAAGGTGCCGGATAAATGTTAACTAACATAATGTCCTTCCTTGGCTTTTTTTTGCCCATCTTTCTCTCCTAAGTACCACTCACCCACCTCTGGGAGAGTGTCCCTGTAGCTGAATGCCCAACATGGATATCAGACAGAAAATTAAAAATTCAGCAAATAACCAAGATCCCCTCAGTCCCTACCCCAGATGCTTGGAGGGCTCTTACCCTCCTCACCTCCTAGTCCCAGATCGCCAGCCAGCTTCCTCCCTCATTTCCTTCCGGTCTCTGCTCTAATATCACTGCAGTGACATCCTAAGCACCCAAGCACAAGTTTGAATCACACACACACACACACACACCACTGCCTTTCCCCCTCCTTGTTTTATTTTCTCTCTAAAACCTGTCATCATATGACACACCTAGTCATTTGCTTATTTATTGTTTATTGTCTCTCTTGTCCCTAGAATGTAAGCTCACGGAGGGCAGGGGTCTTTGTCTATTTTGTTCAATTGCCATGCCCACAGCACCCAGAACAGACCCGGTTACTCAGTAACACAATTCCTTTAATGAATGAGTGAGCGTCCGAGTGAACGCATGAACGAATGCAGAGAAGCCAGGTTTTATTGAGACCAGAGAGGTTGGTACGGGGGTTGGTCTCAGATCTGCCTCAAGTCCCTTTCACCTGCCTAACCCTAGAATTCTTCCTCTCTCAGGAGCCAGACAGGTTGCATATCCCGATAAATCGGGGGCCTGACTCCAGGCGCCCCTATTTGAGGGAAGCACCCCCAACTCGCCTTTGAAACTGAGGAGTAGCTAGGAGGGGAAAATAATCCCAGAGGGCCACCTCAGGGCGCGTGACCGGGGATCTCCACGCCCAGGTCCCTCCCGCAAGCCCACCCTGCGCGGGGCTGGCCCCGGGAACAGCGGGGGCGCGGCCGGCCTCCCGGCAGACCACGGTGCCGGCGTCGGGGCTGCGGGCGCCTTGGCTGGACCCGCATTGCCCCCTAGTGCCGCGCGGAGTCAGGGCGCCGGGCTCCCCCGCCTGATGTCACCGCCGTGCAGTCAGCCCAGAGGTGGCTCATTGAAAGCAGACCCTCCTCGGCGCTCGCTGGGCGGAGAAGGCGCCGCGGCCCGCAGCCCCGCCGCGAGCCGGGCAGGCCGTGCGCCCCTGCCCCGCGCCCCTCCTGCGCTCCGCTCCCGCCGGCCCGGCCCGGCGCGCCTGACGCGGACCATTAAACTTGGAGCTGCCGCCTCGTCCCCTCTCTCCTCCTCCTCCTCCTGACAGGCGAGCGAGCGGCTCGGTGCAGGCAGGAGACGTGCTGCCGGGCTGGGCTGCCCGGGGGAGATGACTTCTCGCCGGGAGGGCGCCTCTGGGAAGACGACCACGGGGGAAGCAAAGTTTCAGGGCAGCTGAGGAGCCTTCCCCGCAGCCCTTCCGAGCCCAATCAGCCCCCTGGCTATGGAGGGCGGACTCTAAAATGAATCCCGACCTGGACACCGGCCACAACACATCAGCACCTGCCCACTGGGGAGAGTTGAAAAATGCCAACTTCACTGGCCCCAACCAGACCTCAAGCAACTCCACGCTGCCCCAGCTGGACGTCACCAGGGCCATCTCTGTGGGTCTGGTGCTGGGCGCCTTCATCCTCTTCGCCATCGTGGGCAACATCCTAGTCATCTTGTCTGTGGCCTGCAACCGGCACCTGCGGACGCCCACCAACTACTTCATCGTCAACCTGGCCATTGCCGACCTGCTACTGAGCTTCACGGTCCTGCCCTTCTCGGCTGCCCTGGAGGTGCTCGGCTACTGGGTGCTGGGGCGAATCTTCTGCGACATCTGGGCAGCCGTGGACGTCCTGTGCTGCACAGCGTCCATTCTGAGCTTGTGCGCCATCTCCATCGATCGCTACATTGGGGTGCGCTACTCTCTGCAGTACCCCACGCTGGTCACCAGGAGGAAGGCCATCTTGGCGCTCCTCAGTGTCTGGGTACTGTCCACGGTCATCTCCATCGGGCCTCTCCTTGGGTGGAAGGAGCCAGCGCCCAATGATGACAAGGAATGCGGGGTCACTGAAGAACCCTTCTACGCCCTCTTCTCCTCCCTGGGCTCCTTCTACATCCCTCTGGCGGTCATTCTGGTCATGTATTGCCGCGTCTACATCGTCGCAAAGAGAACCACCAAGAACCTGGAGGCGGGAGTCATGAAGGAGATGTCCAATTCCAAGGAGCTGACCCTGAGGATCCACTCCAAGAACTTTCATGAGGACACCCTCAGCAGTACCAAGGCCAAAGGCCACAACCCCAGGAGTTCCATAGCTGTCAAACTTTTTAAGTTCTCCAGGGAAAAGAAAGCAGCCAAGACCCTGGGCATTGTGGTCGGCATGTTCATCTTGTGTTGGCTACCCTTCTTCATCGCTCTACCACTTGGTAAGTTGGGGACTGGCAGAAGGGAACTGGGCATTTTCAGATCTTGGGTTTACCGATGAGCTTACTCTAAAGTTTTTCGTGGATTGTGTTTCTTATGCAGTCCGTGTGTGTTTGGAGACTGACTAATCTTGTTTGTTCTGCAAAGGCTTTGCAGATTGGGGAGCTGGCTAAGTACCAACTCAGGTGGTAGTGGAACACGCTAAGGTACTAGCCACCAGAAATAGAACCACGGGAGGAAAATCTGGTATGTGGAATGACTCACTCGGCAGCCTCGGTTTAATAATTAAAAAGGACGCTGGGCTTGAACATCACACCAGCGTTATTTCGGTAGTAATGATGTGTCGGCTAAGACAGCGTCACTAATGCAGCATACAAAATAGTTTGTAGTTACTGCAGACGCGGCATTTGGGAAGCAGGGAGGCAGCTCACACATGGGCGGTGTTCATTCAGCATTTTCAGGGCTCTTGCAGAGGGCACACTTCTCAAGAGCCTTGCAGAAGCTGCATTCTCCCCCTCCTCCCTTCACCGATGGCTCTCGCCTCAATGAACTACGGTCGTTAGCACTTAATAAGAGCATTTCACAGCCACACAGCCCCAACCAGCCTTTAAGTTATCTAAAGCTTGAGATTTGAAAAAGAAGATGACTATAGGGCCATACAGTTTTCACCCCAAAATGTTCATAACTCTAGTGATTCATGGAATGCCCAGAATTAAATTATAGTTGTCCCTCACCTTCAGCTGACAGGCACCAAATCCCGGTAGGATGGAATTCAGTCATTCAGTGCGTCCCTCTCCTCTTATAAAACTGTGTCCACCTTCTTTTTGTTTGGTGATCCTACAAACAGAATGGTTCAAAAAGCTACCTGATTTTTTCTAAGGAAGAAGCCAAGGTCTGGTTGGGAGGTTAACTTAAAGGAGGATATGTCCGCATAGGCTGGGAAACCCATGTTCCTCCTCTCAGGCAGTGCTGTGCCGAGATTTCTTCCCATATCTCTGGGGGATGCCACAGAAAATGAATGGAGGGAGGTTACCATGGCACAGTTTTGTGTCATGATATCAAGAGAGGTAACAGCTGCTACATGCCAGGAACCCCATATGCATGCAGTCACACCAGGGTCTCAGTACTGAACATAACCAAATCTCTCATGCAACTAAAAATTCTGAAGACACATTGCTTTCAAGAGAAAAAGGCCAATGGAAAAGAAAGCAAACTGATATCAAGAGTTTTCATTTAAAAAGAACGAAAGAGAGAAATTAAAAAAAAAAAAGCTGTTTCACCTAACTCTCTGTGGCATCTTTTCTAAGACAGGCTTGCAGGCCAATGGCTTTCAGAAATATTTTCAATGGCAAGTGTTAAGTGGAAAGGGTCTGAAGCTCTACCCCCCAGGAATAATCACATCCCACCCCAAAGAAGCTGGCTTTTCTTTTCCAAGGTCTCAGAGTCCTTTTGCAGGCTTGTTGGGTTAACAGCACATGATGGCTCACACTGCATTGGGCCATTACCTAGATCATGGTTGTACATAGAGGTGATTTGGCCTCTTGTTAGACACATGATCTTGGGCAAAGGACCACTCCTGTGTGAGCCTCAGTTTCTTCATCTACAAAATGGGGCTAATTGGTATGTGCTTCATGGGGTTTGTGCTTATGCATGGAAAGGACTTAGTGCAGTATCTGGAGCATAGCAAATGCTCAGTGAAAGTTAGCTGTTCATACTACAAACCAAACCACAGTCTCCCCTTGAGTATAACTATCTTGTTTTCTCCTCTACTCATTTGCCGATCCCACATTTTCTACTAAAGGCTCAGAAGAGCCTTCTTCCTTCTGTCCCTGCCCTCCAGCCTACAGAGGCTGTGACCAGAGCATGCTCAGCAAGGATAAGGCCCCAGCAGGATGCAAGATCAAGGGTGCAAGCTTTGGCTTTAGGGGGCCGGGTAAACAGCTCCAAACAAGTAAGGAGGCTTCCAGCAGGTTACAATGGAAACAGCACTGCTCTGGTGGTCAGGAGCAATAGAGTTTCCCATTTGAGCTTTGCCATCAATTAGCTCTGTGACTCTAGGCTTGTTGCTTTGCCTCTCTGGGCTTCAGATCTCACAACTGGAGAAGAAGGTTGGACTAGATCAAGGGATCTCAAACTTCAGTAGGTATGAGAATCACCTGTGAAACTTGATTTAAAAAAAATATATAGCTGCCTGGGCTCAACCCCCAGTGAATCTGATTCAATAAATCAGAGGGATCCCAGGAATCGACCTGTTTAACAGCCCACTAAGTGTTTCTGAAGTTCAGATCAGGCTTTGAGAATCACTGGCCAGATGCTCTCTCAGCTCCCTTTAGGCCCCAGCATCCTGCATGCCAAGGTTCTAAATGCTCCACAGCTCAGAACTTTCCAGCCACGTGGTGGTCTGTGATGATGTGGCTTCTCTCTGGATCTTGCCCGTCAAATTCATCAAGCCCACTCTCAGTTTCTTCTCATTGACATCACTCCCACTGTCTCTCCTTTCTGTCTCTGCCTTTCTGAGATCTTGTCCCTCTAACACCTCAGGTCCTTAGTTTCTATGCAATAGAAAGTAAGAGGTTCTTGCCACCCTAACCCCAACCCCACCCCCTAATCCTAACCCTAACCCCTAACCAGAGCTTGTTTCTCCTCTCCTTGCAATGAAAACTTTCTGACTACCCATGCCATCATCTCCCAGAGATCTCCTAATGTGCTGTCCTTCCTCCCTGGAAATCCAACAGGTGAGGAACGCAGACTCCAGGCCTTGGGTTTTAGATAGACTCCAAAGGGTACTCTAGAGCTTCAGACAGAAAAGGTACTTAATTAATGTTTGCTTAATAATTCAGGAAGAGTATTCCAGCAAAATGGAGACGTGGGTTTCTACTTCCTCTGAGTTTAAATAACACCCAAATAAAAGTAGCATGATGAGGAACAATAACTCCTTTGGAATCTGAAAAAGGTTTCCAATTCTAAATTTTCCATAAAGGGCTTTTCACTCATAAGGGGAGGAGGCAGATCTGGGGGAAGACAGAGCTTGGCAAACAGAGAAGTGCAGGTACAAGTAACTTCCAATTGGTGATAGACTTGCAGGTGCCTGGATGGCATGAGATTTCCGTAGCTGTGTTTGTTTTCTCCATGGGAGCGGAGGGTTGGGATTCCTCCTGGGGAGGAGAGAAAATAGCCATCCCCCCTACAGGATCCTGGTCAGGGGCCCCATTTGTTTTCCTTCATCCTTTATTTTTATTTTTGGGAGCACAGTTGGGCTGCCTGCAGAGAGAGGCCTCTCGACTCCTGCTATGCTCTCCCCACCTGTGACACCCTCCCCATGTCCCCTCCACCCTTTCCCTGCGGCCTCAGACCAAGTTGGACCAGAGGCGAGTGCCCACTTACTCAGGAGCAGGGATGGACTCCGCCAAACAAGGACCTCTTCTTTTGGCCCCTGGAATCAGGCCAGGAAGGGACAGGGAATAATTGGAATAGAATATAGCCGTATTTCTACTGCATGGGTCACGCACAAGATGTCCAAGAGAATCTCCAGCTGTCCAGCATTATAATGAAGACCAATTTGCACTCACCCAGAGAAGGCCTGGTCAGGGTCTCCAGAATTGACTGAGCCATTGAAGATGTGCATTGCAGCGTGGGGGGAGGCGGGGCAGGGGGTGGGTAGCAGGAAGCGCTGGGCAGCCAACTAGTCGCTGGGCTTAGTGAGTTGTTTAGAAAACACTGGAACCTTTCCTTGCTCCAAATCTTTCTTCTGTCTTTTAAAATGTTGAAAGGCACCAGGAAGCCATTGTTGAACTAACTGCTTTCCCCTCCAAATAAATGAAGATCGGTTTCAAAGAAACAGTTGTGCTCTCTATAGCAACGAGGAATCCCTCCCTGCATTGGTTCTATTCTCTGGCCCTCTTATTCAAATTGGGGCTGATGAATTTCCACCTTCCATATGTGCAAGGGGCGGTGAGGGTCTCCGATGACTTAAGATAGAGCCACCTGACACACAAGTTAATCCTCCAGCTCCGAGATTTCAAAACAAGGGATTAGAGTTGCCCGCAGGAAAGCAATTGGTTTGAGTACTGGGTGAGGGGATATTTTTACACACTGGGAATCCTTCCTGGAAAAGGGAAATCCTACTAAAGTAAAATGCTTTTGACCGTGTAGTAAGTCATCAATGAAGATTTCCTAAAGCATCTACTGTGTGCTGGGCACTGTGCTAGACACGGGATTATTGATCCAAAACAATTATGGCCCTGCCTGCAGCGGGCTGACAGCCTAGCAAGACCCCATTATTGTTGGACACATACTATGTACCAGACATTCTGCTCACCTCCTTCAGACATTATCTCATTAATCCTCACAGCCACCCTGACAAGGGGAAGTAACTACTCTCTTCTTACAGATGAATATACTAAAGCTCAGAGAGGTTAAACTTCTTGTCCAGGGTCACACAGCAGTTAAGTGATAGGGCCAAGAGTTGAATCCAGGTCTGTCAGAACAGGCGTATACCTGCTCCACTGCACCAAAGAGATGTGTGGCCTTTTTGCTTCCTGGTGGCAACCTGTTCTTACAGCAAACGGTCTCCAGAAAACCCAGAGCTGTCCTGTCGAAAGCTAGTCATGATGCTTCTGTTGCAAGACCCTGCCTTTCTTCCACTGCCTGCTCGCTCCTGAAAAAAGACCAAGGCATAAATGTCAGGGAAGGCCATCCACGTCCTAGCTCAGGGCTGATCTCCACACTCCTGCACTGTGTGTGACAAGGGGCTCTCAGGATTGGGCACTTTGTCAGTCATCCCAGGCAGAAGAAAAAAGTGGGCGGGACATTGCCCTTCTTCTAGGGATGTGGGTCCACATCTTTAGTCATTCATTTATTAATTCACTGAAAAAAATATGTGTTTATTGAGTAGCTACTATGTCCAGGCATTATACTGGAGACATAATGGTGAGCAAAATAATTGTATTCCACAGAATTTCGTTCTCATGGGAAACACAGATATTTTGAAAAACTTGCACACACCACGCAAAAAACCATGAATTCAAATCGTAATAAGTGAGTTGAAGAAAAGGGGTGAGATGCTGTTAGGTTTCGATAACAGGGATCAGTGTATCACGGGGCCCTGCGGGAGCGACATTCAGGCAGAACCCCGAACAGGGTGGAGGAGCCGATTCAGTCAAGGAGGCAGGTAGAGGGAGAGGGCTGTGGGCAGAAGAAAGGGCACGCCTGCAGGTCCCAAGGAATGCACAGCGCCCGGAGAATAGAAGGGAGGCAGCTGCAAGTCGAGGCTGGGGGCCTGGGCAGAGGCCGGGCCATGCAGGGACTTTTAGGCCACATTAAGGACTTCAGATTTTTATCTTAAGTGCATTGGCCACTACAGCAGGGTTTGAAGCATTGAAAGACACCATACAGTCTTTAAAAAACGACTTGGGTCACAGTGTGGAGCGCAGACTGGAGACTTTGCAACAGCTGTGAGAGATGATGGTGGCTTTGGCCAGGCGGGGGGCAGTGGAAGTGGAGGGCAGGCAGCTTCAAGGACTTGGAGGTGGGCTGGGAATGGTGTAGGGGCATAGGAGGGTTAGGGAGAGACAGAAATGTGTCCAGGATAACCCCGGGCTTTCTGGGGAGAGCTGCCTAGGTAGATGGCGGTACCATTTGCTGAGAGGGGAAAGACAGCGGGTAGAGGGTTAGCGGGCAGGAGGTGGCTAAACACGGCCAAGAGAATTCCTCCCAGATCTGCCTCAGGCCTTTTGGCAGGGCTGTTACGACTCCATGCTAGAAATGACCCCCCAGACACTCTCATAAGTTGAGTAGACGGAATACCCAACCCCAAAGCCAGGAGTCATGAGCGACAGCAAACCTAGCTGCTCATCAGAAACATATGCCAGGGGGCTGTTTTTAAAAGCATAGATTCTCAAGCTTAGCGCTAAAACTTGAAAAATAAATAAATAATGAAAGCATAGATTCTGGGGTCCCATCAGAGGCAGGTGGTATCAGATTCTCTCGTCGTTGCGCTGAGAATCTCAATTTTTAACAAGTTTCCCAGGTGATTCTTATGCAGCCAGCACAGCACCAAACTTCTCAAACTCCTCTGAGCAAGCGTCATCATGCCTGCCTTTACAGGTGAGGGAATTAAAGTTCAGAGAGGTTCAGGAACTTGCCCTAGGTCACACAGTTAATGGTACAGTCTATCAGAGTCCATGTTTGGCACTCAATAAACATTCATGGCATTATTCCTGCTGTTACTACACTGCTTCTCCGGTATTTATCTGGCACCCAAAGTTTTTACTGGCTCATGGCAAAATGAGAAAAAAAAATAGGAAAAAGCTGTGTTCTTTTAAAAACTAAATGTATTCCATATAAATGACTGTTCTTTTATTCTAAAGGCTATGTTCTTTCTATTTTGGGACACTGAAATAGCATTTCTTTGATGGAATGATGGTAATGGAGTGCGTGTGTGTGTTTGTGTTTTAATGTTCTACTTGGCAAAATAACAAGTTGGTAACCCTGTGTCAGTCTCCCTCCAAAAAATTGTTTTGAAATTTTACTGTGAGTCTCCTAAAGTCTTGGAATCACGGAAGACACCGCGGTCGGTGGCTAAACACAATAAATATTTGTGAGGACAAAAACAGGAGGGATGGGAGGGAGGGAAGGCAAGGAGGGAGGGATGGAGAAATGAGTTAGCCTCGGCATTGCTGGGGGAGTCCGTGCACTGGGCAGGAGGGGCAGGGAGAGGAAGGATTGCTCCCATCAGGTGTGGCAGGGTGGGGACCAGTCACGGAGGCCCCCAACCCTGCTGGGGCAAAACAGGCCACAGAAACGCCAGCTGGTGCACGTGTAGCTGCAGTGCCAACGCAGATGGGCCTATTAAGATCTGAGATACAAGAGATGCCTTTACCTGGGTACATGTGTGGCTAGTAAAAATGACAGACGTCCGCCAGGCCGCACTGGGGAATTGCTTCCTCCCATATATGCAGGATGTTTCCGCAGTCACTGTGCTCCCGGACCACATCTGATAATAATAATACTAACAGCTACCGTTTATTAGGTCTCACCTGGTACCAGTGTACCAGGCTCACTGGTACTCCGTGCTGAGGGTGCTCTCTCTAATATCCTCTCTTATTTGCTCCTCTGCACAGGGTTGGGAAGTGGGCCCTGGTGGTGTCCCCATTTTACAGATGAGGAAACAGCTCAGATTGAGTGACTGGCCTTGGGCCCCGCAGCTGATCAATGCTAAGACCTGGATTCGAATCTAGGCAATTACATGGGTTCATCATTGAAGGTCTCCGAGATGTGGGGCTCTGCGCCTCCATTTCTGGAAGTGCAGGAAGGAACTGGAGAAACCAGAGTTTATTCTGAGAAGGACGAAAGAAAGGGCATGTGGCTGCCCATCATTCAGCAACCGGGAGGCACGACATCCCGGTGAGAACACAAAGAATATAAAAATAATTGGGTCTTTCCTCTAGCAAGACAAGGCAAAATTTCTCTTTTATTATTGATGCTTCAGAAGACTTTTTTTCAGCTACAGAACTTATTATTGGTAACGTCACATACATTTTTAAGGTTTTTATGAAATTTGAGGAAATACGTAAAATTTGGAAGATCTTTTTCACAGCTTGGTTTCTGGCTGCACACATTTCAGACCTAGATTCACCTCCGCCCCCCACCTACACGTGGTGCCAGCACCACAGGACACTCTTCCATCTCAGATCAGCCTCTGGTCCTACCTCTCGATGTCACAGGTCAGGTGAGCCAGCATCGTGGGCGACAGAGTATTTCTAGAAGCTGTTTTTTCACTTGGCAGTACCTCTGGCTAGTGATGACCTAGCTATGCAGAAAGAAAAGATTGCAAACCGCACAGGATATATTCAACAGAACCCAAACAAATGTGTCTTAACTCTTAGCTAGATCCCTTATATAAGAGAAATACAAATAATATTTAAATAAGGAGGATAACCGAGTGCCTTTAATAGACCTGACTTCTGAAAACTTTGGCCATGGGGAAACATTGCTACGGTCCCTCCTCGGGCCTTGGAGGGTCCCTTGAAGAGAGGAGCCCTGAGGCTAAGTGAACACCTTTCATCCACATCCCAACATCCCGGGGTTGGCTCTGTCTAGCAACCTCGTGACTTTTCCCTCTACCAGCTGTGAACTTGTCAGCAGTGACCAAATCTCTGCCTAACACGGCGCTCACACAGGCTGAATGAATGAAATAATGAGCAGCGCTGTGAGTTCAGCAGAATAATCAGGAGTGCGTTCTAATTCCAGCGGAATTAGGTGCCATTTCCCAAATACAGCTTGTATTTTCCTTCCCCTGTGCTTTCTCGCTCCCTGTACCCTCTGAATGTCCAAATCCTGCTCATCTGTAAATGCCTGGTTCTACTCGTGAAGTCTTCCTGGTTACCCCACCCCTTGCCCTGACAACGATCGCTCTCTTTATATCTGGTTTGAGGTGCTTGCCACATTTGTCTGTGGGACTAAGGACTGACACGCACACCTTTAGCAGTGCCAAGCCCCGGGAGGAGGGGAGGGTTCTCCTCTTCTTGTCCTCTGTGCTCAGATATGTGTGCACAGCACACTTTCAGTGAAAACAGCAATGACAGCAATGACAGCTATGATTCATGCAGTGTGTGTCAGACTTTGTCTACCATTTGGATCGCCCACAGCCCATCAGATAGGTATATTGCCTGTTTTATAAATAAGGAAATAGGCTTAGAGGGGTTAAGTGGCTTGTCCCATCCCTTGAAACTACTACAAACTCATTACAAGGAGACTGTCATGGGCTGGTCTTCTAAAACCGAAATGCCAGTCTGGGCCTGGTGGATAGGTGAAGACCAGCATGGACAGGGCAGGAGCTTGGAAATTGGACGACGTCTTTGTTCTTTACTGAAAGGCTGCCATTCCACCTGCCACTGGGGGAGATCTTTGCATGGCCAGTGAGTCCCTAGTTCCCCTCCTCTTACGAGCCCTCATCACCTCCCTCTCACCTCTGGGAGGGATATGGTCCCACTTGGTCCTGCAGAAGCAGAAAAGAAGGAAGCAAGTCTGGTGACTTCACAGCAGGACCACATTAAGACTTTTAGAGGCCCAAGATATTGAGAAGGGAATAATGAAATGCTAAATTAAAACATACACACATATACACGCACATGTACACATACAGCTCTAAGATAAAGGAAGGCCAATAATATTCTAATTTTTTCCATGAAGGTGACTCTGACTTCTTTAATGTCAAATTATTTCCCCAAAAAGTGCAGGTGCCCCAGCTTTGCTAATGCTCTGAAGACACTCTGGGTCTTTTCATTGGGTAGTGTAGTGCTGCTCTCCAACGGGGTGACCACACATCCCAGTTTGCCCAAGACAGTCCCCATTTGTGTGTATTATCAAAGCATGGGTATCATTATTATTATTATCATACCTCCCAACTCTCAATTTGAACAATAAAAAATGTCTCCCCATTTTAAAACCTGGAATAAGGATGTTTATAGTGGGACATCAATAGTACCCCAGAGCCTGAGATGAGGAGGGGAGAGAAACTAACACCAACAGCTTCAACAGTCAGGAGAAAGATTCATCACGAGAGAGCAAAGCCACCATCCGTTTGGGATGGAAAGAAACACCTTACCCTGTGTGCATTTTGTGGGAAGCAGGAGTTATTGTAAATGTTGGTTTGAATTTTTTAAATAAAGTATTCGTTTATTTCACTTTCCCTGATAACACAAGTGAGTGGCTGAGCTGGGGTTTGAATCTACGGCTGGTTGGGCCTAAGCACTTAACGGATACGTGAATAAATGAAAGAATGGATCAATTTCAGCACAAACTAAATGGTATGATCTGAATGATGAGTGCCCCCAGAACTCAGAGGAGACAGGAAGAATAGTGGGCTGAAATAAGATTTGGGGGATAAAGAAAGTGAGCTGTGGTTTAAGGACTTGTACGGCTGGAATCCCTGTGGAGGGAGGGGCCTCTTTGCCCCATCCATCATCACGCCTCCTGGCGTGACAGCATGAGTCAGCCCAGGGTACAGTAGAATCTGTTCTCACCAGGAGGCTTTGCTCTTAGGACTCTGTCAACAGCCACTCTCGGCCACATCCACCAGCAGCACCACTGAGCCCCCTTTGGACATTCAGGTGCCCCCTCTGGTGTGAGCACACACACTGTGCTATCAAAGTTGCACCAAAGAGCAATTCGGTTCAAAATGTTCAGAAACAGAATGTTCTAGCATTTGCAAGTGGACCATTCCTCAAGAAGCCCCATTTAGCTTTTTCCAGGGGTCTCTGCCCACAGTGTCTTGTTCCCCCAAAGCTCTCTGTCTCTCTCTCCTCTTGGGATGAATTTAGGGCTTGACTTTGCATGTTTTCTGAAATTCTTCTGTACGGTAGAGTTTCCTGCCAGGCCAACATGTATCGCTTAGAGGCTGAGCTTAGCACCCTGGCCGTGCCCTAGAAGGAGGTTAAAATGGGACCAAGGGCAAGCCGGGCTCACTGTCATTCGCAGGCACCGGCCCCAGGCTCACACCACCAACACAGGGCCGGGCAGAGATCCAGGGAGGCAGCTGGTTGGGGAGGAGGAGGATCCACCAAATGGAACGACAACAAAAAAATTTCATCTCCAGTTCACATATTCAGGCCATTAACCGCCTCCTGGCATCAGGAGAAAGTGGCAGGGTCCCTTCTCTGTGCTTCTAGGGATATCCCCTCAGTGCCCACGTGTGACTCCCTGTCCCCAACCCGTCGGAATTTACCTTAACGCAAGGGTTCCTGGGCTTTGCTGTCTCATGGAGCCCTTCGGCATGAAGTCCCTTCTCACAATAGATGCAAAAATAAAAGACAAAGGATTGCAAAGAAAGCCAATTATATTGAAATACAGTTAAAATGTTGGAAAAACAGATTTATTATAGAGCAGAAAAATGTCCTTTAACATGTTAAATAAACAAGATGTAGCAGCAAGTCAAATAAATAACTACTATAATTTTGAAGTAGTGACAAGTGGAAATATTTCAAGATATCTGCAACGAATGTAATATGATATTACAAATGTGATTTCTATTGGTGACAAGCCCTGCTAACTCTACCATGGCTTGTTGCCTACATTCCTATCAAAGGAAATGCAGACTTTCAGCCAAAGGTTAGTTTTGTTGTTGTTTTCTAGGGGGAAAAAGGGTTTTTTTTTTTCTCCTCCAAGTCCTGGGATGCCCACCCCCAACCCCAGAATAAGAACCCTACCTTGGAACATTAAGATAGTTCAGGATGTAAGGTATCTTGTACTTTTCTTCTTTTTTTTTTTAACACTTTTTTATAAAGATTTTTTTAGTCTTAGGAGCACAGGGAACTTGGAGTATGCCATCATGCTTTGCAACTGTTTTGCATGATTACTTGTAGCAATTGTTTTAATCAACGGGTTTGTTTATTTAAAAATGATGTATGGACTTTTATTCAAAACTGAAAGAAGGAAAAAGAGAACAACAAAAAATATTCTGCCCTTATCAGATCCCGGGTTTACATCCCCCCAACACTCTCAGCCTTTTTCTCCAGGAATAAATACCATTACCAGATTGTTTATATATGCTTTCAGAAATATTCTACTTATTTGTAAGCATACATATTCATATATGCATGTGCATATATTTGAGTGTGTATGTATATGGAAAGGGTGTTTTCACCCTGTTTATTTTTACTAATGGTGTCACTTTAGAAACAATTCAGTGAAGGTTACATTTTCCACTGAATAGCATATCTTACACCTAGTTCTATGTCATAATGTGTAGTGTTGCTGCTCTTTTTTCATAGCTGCATAGTAATCCATTTTATGGAGTGTTTTATTTTACTTACCAATTTCCCAATTGATTGGCACATAGGTTATTTTTGGTCTTTTACTACAAACAATGCTGCAATGAATACTCTAGTATGTATGTCTGTGCCCAATATTCAGGATAAATTCCTAGAAATGAAATTGCTGGGGCAAGGAATATTTGGTATTTTAGGTTTAGCCCGATTACATTCAATTTTACTAAATTGAACTCTTATTTCAGCCCACTCTTCTTTCTGCCTCCTCTGCATTCTGGAGACACCCATCATTTCAGATCACACCATTTAGCCTGTGCTGAAATTGATCTATTCCTTCATTTATTCACTGCAGTGCAACAAGAAATTTTTTAAATGGCAAAATGTGAAGTGGTGTTAAAACAAATAGGTTGGATCTATATTTACTAATCTATTAGTGTGGATGTTCATGACATCTAAGTAAAAAATCAAGTCAGAGAGTAATGTCTAATCCCATTTTTAAACTCTATTAACTTGGTTATTTCAAGGGATAGGAGGAGACTATTAGCTTTTTTATACCTTCTGTATTATTTCACATGTTGCAATGAGCAAATACTCTATTTGTGATTAAGAACACCAAATTAATAAAATATGATGGAATACAAACTGGGTTTCAATAGAATTATAGTAGGGACTATTATATATATTTATGATTTTAGAAGAAAAAAACTGTCAATGGCCAAAAAAGAAAGGACTGTTGTCTTTGGTCATTTTCAGTCTAATTTTACAGGTTTAATATACATACGCTGCTCTGTGTTTAGAAATAACTTTGGCCCCTTCCTCTGCTTGTTACAGCCCTGCCCACTCCCCTGGTTTGAAACCATGCTGTTAATGTTGCTTGTTGTTTTTTATTTTTGTGGTTTTTTTCAAAATGAGAAGAATATTCTCTCAGTAGCAAAAAATAATTTATACGTAACGGCAAAGTATAAAAAAGAGAGGAAAAGTTACCCATAATCATACCACTGTTTTAGTACATTCCGGCTGCTGTAACAAAATACCTTGGACTGGGTAATTTATAAACAACAGAAGTTTATTGCTCAAGGTTCTGGAGGCTGGGAAGTTCAAGACTAAGGTCCTGGCACAGTCAGTGTTTGGTGAGGGCCCGTTTCTCAGAGATGGTGCCTTCTGTGTGCCTCACGTGGCAGGAGGGGCAAACAAGCTCTCTCAGGCCTCTTCTAGAAGGACACTGATCCCATCCATGAGGGCTCCACCCTCATAACCTACTCATGTCCCAGATGCCCCTCCTCCCAACACCACTGCACTGGGGATCGAGTTTCAACATACGAATTTTAGGGAGACACAAACATTCAAACCATAGTACCATCTATATATAATAACCATGTTGAATATTTTCCAGAATTTCTTCTTTGTGTGTGTGTGCTAACACAAACAGGATCATCCAGTGCTTTTCTCACTAATTATCAAGCATAGACTTCTTGTCATATCAAGAAATCTGTCTTTTCATTTTTTTTGCTTTTCTTGTCCTTTTAATGCTGCTTGGATTCCATAATAGGGGATACTATAATGAACTTAACCAAACCAGTTACGTAAGTAAGCCACTTATGTAAATAGGTGAGGCACGCACTAGGCATCACATTCACAAGGTACAAGTGTAGAGTGAAGAGGATGTCCCTGTCACTTCCCTGGCCTCTCAGCCATCCAGTTCCCTCCCTGGAGACAACTACTGTTACCAGTTGCTTGTATAGCCTTTCAGACATGTTCTGTGCATATGGAAATGTATTCGTATGTTCTTTTTCAATGGAAATAACATTATAAACACTATTCTACACTTTGCTTTTTTCACTGAACAATCTGTCTTGAAGATCTTTCCACAACAATATAAACAAGCAGCTTCATTCTTTTTAATAGCTGTATAGTATTCCTTTTTACCTTCAAACAGATCCCTGTGGAAGAACATTTAGGTTATTTAAAATTTTTTATTACTACAAAATGATATTCTTAGACATACTTCACCATTTTCCACATGAGTAAATAGATCGGTAAGATAAAATCTTGGAAGTGGACTATTCTGAGTAAGTTTTTCATTTTTGTAAATATTGCAAAATCGTCCTCCGTAGAAATTGTACCAATTCACGTTTTCATAGCTGACATTTTTGAGGGTGACCATATTCACCAAGTGTGTTATCAAACTTTTTGATCTTTGCCAATTTGACAGGTGACATTTTTGTGAAAGAGGTTAAGCATCTTTTCATATGTTTAAGATAAGCCATCCTCTCTTGATGCGCAATTTGCTTTTAGCTGTGATAAATATTCTAATGCACATGTTTTTCCCCTTAATATCTTTTGTGCACCTGCTTTTTAGGATTTCCTTAGGATAGAGTCCACCTTGAATGGTTAGATCAAAAGGTGGACTCATGGGAAAGGCCCCAGACATACATCGTGAAATTACCCTCTGGGAAGGGAGTAGCAATTTGCACTCCCTCTAAGTATGTTCTAATGTAGCTGAAGAACATCACTTTTTATATTGATAGCCTCCCCGCTGCCTGAGGCCCGAGAAGTTTCAGGCATCTACCGGAAAAGTCAGCTTCCCTTCCAGGTGATAAGATGGCTTGAAAGCTTCAAATCCTTCCAGCTAATTTGGTGTCAGCCTCCCAGCGGCCATGGCTAGCCAGCTGCCCTCTTGGAATGCACCCCCACGCCCCATCCATCAGAGCAGTCGGAGAATACAGCAGCCTCAGAATGTGTGTATTTTACCCAGAACCCGAGAACAGAAAGCAGTCACCCAGGGTGTGTAAACGGATTTGATCTTTCCCCCGGCTGCCAGGCCCACCACGGTCCACACCAGTGGTTCAAGGCTCTAGGACTGACGTCCCAATTTAAAACCTTAACAAAATAAAATACCTTTGCCACCCCCAGGAAAACAATCGCGTTTGAGGCACTCAGAGGATGAGTTAATAAGGAAGGATTCCTCCAGGCGTCCAAGCGGGCCCCACCCCACCGTGGGGGCCTGTGTGGATCCAGGGAACGCAGTGGACAGTCTATATTTAGACAAGGGCATGGCAAACGCACCACATTTTAGTTGCAAGATTCAAATCGGCCCTGGAAGATTCCAGGCTCACAAATTTCAAAAATGAAAATTCACTTGAGCACCACTCAAGAAGCAAGGAGCTGGCCCACTGAGCAGATGTTGCCAGGGAAGGAGGCTTTTGGAAAGGGAGTAGATGAGCCCTGGTCAGTTAAGGTATAATTTAATCCTGACCTTGAACTGCTGGTCTAGAAGGAGAGACCAGGTTATTTTCAGACTGTACTAAATCTAGAGGTGTTGGAACCAGCGACTAGAACAGGGCAGAGACAGGGTGAACTTTGACCCACTCATCCTATTCACCTCTCTCCTTCCCAGAGGCAATTACCACAATGCCTGTGACTGGGGGACTCCCTTCTCTAAACATTCTTAAATGTGTGCTCTAAGAAGCAAGGAGAATAGTGGTCAAGATGGGGGCTCTGGATTGTCAGTCTTGGGTTCAAATTCTACTCCTGCTCCTTCACTAGCTGTGTGACTTTTGGCAAATTGCTCAACCTCTCTGTTCCTCCTTTCTGTTCTCTCTAAAATGAAGCTACTAACACCTATTTCATTGGTTTGTTGCAAAGATGAAATAAGATTATTCATGTAAATCAGTAGCTCTCACCCCGGAACAATTTTGCCCCAGGGGGCATTTGGCCGTGTTAGGACACATTTTTGATCGTCACACTGTGGAAATGCTGCTAACATCCTGCAGGGCATAGGACAGTTCCTCACAACAAAGAATTAACCAGCCCCAAATGTCCATATTGCTGACGTGCAGGAAATCCGACACAAAGCATGCTGTCACTTTGTAATGACTCAGTAAACATTTGCTCAATAAACATTATAAGATAAATTATTATAATTTTTATTTGTAAGACATTGGGTCAGACATCTTTGCGTACATTATCTCACTGGTATTTAGTGAATTGTCCCTTCTTGGTAAAAAGAACGATGGACAGAAAACACTGTCTCTTCCGCATGTCTGAGAATTTGTTAAATCAAAATGGAAAACTTACTAAAAATGTAAAATTTCAGACTGGTAGATTAATTGGAAGCTATTACTCGGAGCCTAACTCCTCTCCTTGCTCTCAGTGAAAACAAATTATATCATTACTTTCCGCCACAAAATTGGTTCCCTGAAACCACAAATGTGGCTTCCACCTAAGCAGGCCCAGAGACTGGCATGGCAATAAATAAATAAATAAGGCGTCATAATTAAGAGAACATTTTTGGACCCTGTTTGCAAGGACTGGCCCTCGAGGGCTGAAGAAACCACAGAGGCAGGGTGGAAAATGGGGCAGAGGACAGAGCCGGAGCTCGGGTGGACGCAGAATACTCTGCCCGTGGCCAACCAGGGATCCAAGCCACCGCCTGCGCTCTCGTCAGAGAGCAGGCACTGGGAGTGGCCTTCCCTCTCCAAGTGGAGTTCCCAGGCCAGCAGCATCAATGTCGCCCAGGAACTTGTTATAGATGACAATTCTTAGGCCTCACCTCAGACCAACTGAATCAGAAACTGGGGGTGCAGCCCGGGTGATCTGGGTGCTCCCGAGCCCTCCAGGCAATACCGCTGCACACTCAAGGTTAAGAACCACCACCCTAGGAAGATCAGATCCCGGCCGGGCGCGGTGGCTCACACCTGTAATCCTAGCACTCTGGGAGGCCGAGGCAGGCGGATGGCTCAAGGTCAGGAGTTCAAGACCACCCTGAGCAAGAGTGAGACCCCCGTCTCTACTAAAAATAGAAAGAAATTAATTGGCCAACTAAAAATATATAGAAAAAATTAGCCGAGCATGGTGGCACATGCCTATAGTCCTAGCTACTCAGGAGGCTGAGGCAGAAGGATTGCTTGAGCCCAGGAGTTTGAGGTTGCTGTGAGCTCAGCTGATGCCACGGCACTCTAGCCTGGGCAACAGAGTGAGACTCTGTCTCAAAAAAAAAAAAAAAAATAGATCAGATCCCACCTTCCCCCTGTGGCCGTTTGCCGTTTCCCCACTGTGGCCGCACAGCTCTCCAGTGCCCGTTCAGAAGTGCAGGGGCCACTGCTCACTGGCACTTGGCTTGTGTTGGCTGCTTGACATGTACCTTGTAACTTTCACAACAGGAATATGAGGAAGAGGCTTTATCCCCTTTTCTAGATAAGAAGACCACGGCTTAGAGAACCGGAACAACTTGCCCAGGATCATACGTGCAGAAAAGAGCTGGAACCAGGGTCTGAATTTGGGTCAGCCTGATGTTAAATCCTGTGCTCTTAACAATGACATCATACTGTGACATCACACTGCCCACTGACGACTAAGAGAGAGAACACAAACAGATCAGCGCCGCCCAGGCCAAATCGTGAGCCCTGTTAAGTTCTCCTCTGGTGCTCCTCTGTCATCCATCCTGGGGTTCACTGGGCCTCAGGTGATACCACCCCCTGGAGTCCAAGGCTTCCCACACGGCGAGGCCACCTAGGCTCTCCCTCTAACCAGCTGTGTGACTTTGAAGCTGACTCAAGCTCTCTGTGTGCCCATTTCTCATCTTTAAAGCAGTGACAGTAATACATTCATATCAAGGTTGTTAAGAGAACTAAATGGGACAATAAATGTGAACATATCAAGCCCAGAGCCTGGTGCAGAGTAGAAAGTAATTCACGCCGGCTTTCTTCCACCCTCCTCTGTACGTCCACAACTATCAAAACTGCTCCACCCAGGCTGGATTCTCTTAAGATCTCATTTACTGACCAATTAGCTAATGTGATGAGCTGATCCTCACTGAGGTGTTAATTCATAATAATGGCTTTCTGTGTTTGCCTCCGAAATAACATTTGCATTTCTACCAGGGGCCCTCAGAATCTCTTCAAAATTTTGCATCTGTGGAGTGATGAATGATGGGAATGTCAGGGAAGGTGGAAGTCACTGGGAAGAGATTTCCCAGCCTTTCCTTATCCTTCACTTGACTCCAATGTCGTATTTCTGGAATCAGTGGACAGGGAATCCCGGAGAGTAGGTGATGAGAAAGGAAAATACACCTTCAACGTTCCACCTGGCTTTGAATAGGAAAAATGAACTATAGGCATCTGAATCTCAGGATAGATGAGAACAATGCAAAATAGTGAAATCAAAGACCAATGGGTCATTCGTCAGCATTTAATAAAATTGCTTGCGATTTGCGTAGTTGAATGTAATAAAGCTTCATTAAAAAGTAGTTATAACAACTAATAAGATCTTAATTAAATTAGCTTTCACTGGGCAAGCTGCTTTTGAGGTCCTAATTAGGTTATTTGCCGCCACTAGCCTCGCCTGAAAACAAAAGAAGACTCTGTTAAGTCCTCGGCGATGCCTAGAAATCCTGGTCTCCGGCCTTGTGCAGGGAATGCCCAGGAGGCTCTAAATTTGGGGGCAGCCAGTCCACGACTATCTTAGCTTTCCAGAAATCACGCTGTGTGGCCAGAGTGAAATCCCACTGCTCATGGGAGCCGGACAATTGTAAAGATGGAAAGGACATATGAAGGTAGAAATGCCAAGAATTTCATTGTACGGATAAGGAAACTGAGGCTATGTGAGAAGTGATTCGTCCAAGGACCCTCAGCAACGGGCAATGTCCCCCACTGTGCTAATCTTCTTCCGCCATGATCTACAATAAACATAGAACTCGGGGCTGCTACCGTGGGTTTTCATTTGAGAAGGGAGAGGGAAACAAAACGTCCTGGGTTCTCAGAGGCACCTTTCGTTGAAGCATGGCAGACGTGTGTGTCTGTCTGTCTCTGTGTGTGTCTGTGTGTGTGTGAGAGACAGATGTGATGATGGTCGTTCAGCCCAAGGCAAATTGCTTATCTGCTTACAAACCGTCTTTGCATTGCTGCCACGAGGATCTTCCTAGAACACAGATCCAGTTGAACCAGTGTCCTGCTGGTTCAGGGCCACAGGGTGGCTTCTGAGCTCCCGAGCATGGAAGAAATGTCACCTCACAGTTGGAGTCTAACCTGCCTCGTCTCTCGAGACTAGGCTTTGTGCTCAAACAGACCAGAAGCCCAGCCCTGTCCCTCACTAGCTGTGCAACCTTGGGAAAGTTACTTAATCTCTCTCAGCTCCCATTTTTCTGCCTAGAAAATGGGAAAAACATTTTACTTATCTCATTGGGTTAATAGGAGAATTAAGAGACAATGAGGCAAGCCCGGGCGCGGTGGCTCACGCCTGTAATCCTAGCACTCTGGGAGGCCGAGGCAGGTGGATCATTTGAGCTCAGGATTTCGACACCAGCCTGAGTAAGAGCAAGACCCCCATCTCTACTAAAAACTAGAAAGAAATTAGCTGGACAACTAAAAATATGTAGAAAAAGTTAGCCAGGCATGGTGGTGCATGCCTGTAGTCCCAGCTACTTGGGAGGCTGAGGCAGAAGGATCGCTTGAGCCCAGGAGTTTGAGGTTGCTGTGAGCTAGGCTGACACCATTCTAGCCCCAGGCAACAGAGTGAGACTCTGTCTCCAAAAAAAAAAAAAAAAGACACGATGAGGCAGGCCCATGCTATTGCTCTTCCAACCACCAGGAGCAGTCTTCCTTCTCTGAATACACCTGGCTCATTCATGCCCCAAGCCTTTGCATATGCTGTTCCTTCTGCCTGTGACACCCTTTCCCTTCTTTTCTGCACCATTGATTTTTCCAATTCAAGTGTCCAGGTCAAAAGTCCCCTTACCGTCTTCCACAACTCCCCAAGCAGTGGCGACTGCCTCTCCTGTCCTTTCTCTGTCCTCTCCCTCCATGGCCGTCAGAGCCTTGTCACACTGGCCTGAAATGAGCTTTCGGATGTCTATCTTCCCCAGGAGATTGGGTCTTACCAAGCACAGGCCTGGCACACAGTGAGAACTCAGTAAGTGAATAAAATTTAATCACAATAACTAACTATGAGGAGGAACTGTGAGGAAGGAACAAGAGCGGTTCAATGTCACTTCTGCTTTTGTACCAGTGCTAGAACACAGACGAATTCTGTGTGTACTGACAAAGATTCTTTGCTTGACCAAATCTCCATAGCCTCCTGAACCTTCTTCTAGACACATTTGTGCAGTCCTTGTAAAATCCAGTTTTAGCAAGACCCCTGGTAAGCCAGTTTAGCAAGAGCCCCCCACCCTTGATAGCTGATCATCTCAGGTCTATCAGATCACTTCCCATATCTGATCAGGTTCCTCATCCTCCACCATCCCTCAGGTGATACCGGCCTGCCTTCAGTAAAAATCCTGTTTGGTTTAGCCAGGACCCCCTTTACCCCTGATGTTTCCTCGTAGTAAATTTCCATCCAGTGACCCCACCCTGCTTCTTGCCTATAAATTTCCACTTGCCCAGGCTGTATTCACAGTTGAGCCCAATCTCACTCCCATCCACAGCAAAATCCCACTGTAGTTGTCCCTATACCTATACCTTGCTGTGCTTTAACAAGAATCATTGAATAATTTTTTTCTTTAACAGTGCACACATACTCACATACACAGGCACATACACACATACACATGCACATACACACACACGCCTACATACACACACAAATATGCACCATCGCCCCCCAAGATAGTTGCAGCAATTATCTGTGGTAGCTTTTATTTTCTTCTCCTGCTTCTCTGCACCGAGCATACATTGCTCTTATGGTACAAATCAAAACACTAAAGACAGTTCTTTAAACCAATGTGCTGAGAGAATATACATGAAATGCCAACTTTCCAAACATATCCCCACAACAGTGGGGAGCTACCTGAATTTCAGTGTGGTGCAATTCTAATTTAAGGCATTGCAGTCTCTGAATTTCTTCTCTGTGATGTCTGTGACAAGAGCTAGTTTGGAGCGGCAAGATACATGCTGTAAGGTGAATCACTTTCCCAGTGTCTTTATGGTGGCCTTTTTGAGTACTGTGAGTTTTTACAGACAGTAGAGGATAAGTACTGTGCTATCCAATATAGGAGCCACTAAACACATGAGGATAATCACGTTTAAATTAATTAAAACTAAAATTAAAAATTTAGTTCCTCAGTCACGGCAGTCACATTTCAGATGTTCGATAGCCACAAGTGGCTAGTGGCTACCATATCGGACAGCACAGATTTAGAACATTTTCCTCATTGCAGAAAGTTCTACTGGGCGATGCTAAGTTAGTACATTTTTTAGCTTGCTCCAAACATGGTTGACGATCCAGCAATCCCATTACTGGGCATCTACCCAAAGGAAAAAAAGACATTCTATAAAAAAGACATCTGCACTAGAATGTTTATAGCAGCAGAATTCACAATTTGCAAAGATGTGGAAACAACCCAAGTGCCCATCAATACATGAGTGGATTAAGAAAATGTGGTGTATGTATACCATGGACTTCTACTCAGCCACAAAAGACAATGGTGATCTAGCACCTCTTGTATTTTCCTGGATAGAGCTGGAATCCATTCTACTAAGTGAAGTATCCCAAGAATGGAAAAACAAGCACCACAGGTACTCACCAGCAAATTGGTGTTAACTGATCAACGCTTATGTACACATACAGTAGTGTGCACCGTCTGGGGGATGGATGCTTTTGAAGCTCTGACTCGGGTGGGGCAAAGGCAATATATGTAACCTAAACATTTGTACCCCCATAATATGCTGAAATTAAAAAAATAGAAAAAAAACCAAACAAACATGGTTGATGATGTCTTGAGAATAAGCACATCCATTTTCCCTTCTAGTTTAAAAGAAAAAAGAAGCATTCATGGCAACGTGAAAGGGCACAGCAACTTTGGAACACAGCTTGGCAATTCTTCAAAAAGTTAAACATGGACCTTATAACCCAGCAATCCCACTCCTATTACAGACCCGAGCGAATTGAAAACACACGCTCACACAAAAACCTGTGCATAGATGTTCATAGCAGCATGATTCCTAATGGCCAAAAAGTGAAAATAACCCAAATGTCTATCAGCTGCAAAATGGATAAACAAAAGGTGGTGTATCCATACAATGGAATATCGTTGGCCAAAAAAAAAATGAAGTACTGATACCTGCTACAACACAGATGAACCTTGAACATGATATGCTAAGGGAAAGAAGCCAAAAACAAAACGTCTTAGACTATATGATTCTGTTGATATGAAATGTCCAGAATAGGCAAATTCCCAAAGAAAGAAAGTAGATGAGTGTTTGCAGAGACTGAGAGTCGGGAATGTGAGTGACTGCTACGGTTCCTCTTGGAGGTGAGGGAAGTGTTCCATAATCACATAGTGGTGAGGCTGTGCAACTCTGTAAATATACTAAAAACCACTGAATCATACACTCTGAAAGGGTGAATTTATGGTATGTGAATGATTGCTCAATAAAGCTGGGTTTTTAAAAGATACTGCTCTAATTGGGAGACAACTTAATTGTCCATCCGTAGGCAAGTGAGGAAATAAACTCACCACAACCGTACAGTGGGTTGTGATGCTACAGTTAGAAAAAATGAATTAGATCTGTACACTGACTAAGAAAGATCTTTAAGACCAATTGCTAAGGAGGGGGAAGCAAGTTTCAGAGTGCTACCCACAGTATAAAATGCTACGTTTTTTAAAAATCCCAAATATTCTATTTTCTATGAGTATATGCATGGAAATACATAGGAAACAAAAAAATTGAAAGGAGGTGCATCAGAAAGGTAAAAATATTTGCCTCTGAAGGAGGGTTCTGGAATTAGGGATGGTAATAAAAGGGTATCATCTTACTTTTTAAAAGAAAAGGTATTCATTTATTGCATGTGTAATTAACAATTTTTAAAGCTCTCTTTATTAAAATAAAAATACAAATTAGATCATCTCTAATGATAAAAGAAATATAATGAAGAACAAGTTTCAAAGGAATAAACTAGTTAAGTATAACTGGGGTACTTTTTCTCTGTGTTAATTCAGCTCATATTTTCCCAGAAAAAAAAAATTTAACTCTTAATCTTTGCTTAGCCCTGAATTCTCTAGGGCTGAAAATACACCCACGGGGCCAATTCCTCTGGTCTGAGACCCTGCAAATAGAGCCCTAGACCTGAACGTCCCTAAACGCCTCAGCTCCAACCTGATTAAAGACGCTTAGTCTAATGACCTCCTCCCTGTGTCACCTGTCAGCATCTCTCCCTACCCCGATCTATCTAGGTGATGCCTCAAAATTTTTTTATGCTTCCTGTGGCCTGAGCCTCTGCTGAGACGCTTGAGGATACTGTGTATGACCTACTTAGGGGATTTTTTTTTTCAGGGATTAGGGAGAGAAAGAGATTTGCCTTTCATTTGACTTTTCCCCAATTTTTTCCTATCTTTTCTTCCCCCAAATCACAAAAAAAAAAAAAAAAAGGTACAATTTTTAAAAGAACAAAATGGAATACCTTCTCATTTGGTAGCTAAAATTCTGTGATGATTTTCTTCCAATCAGTGTATTGTTACCTGGGTGACTGACTTACTACCGCAATCGGCTTCACTCTCATTCATTCTCTCTCTGTCGGTGACTCTCACTCCCCCGTTTTATTCTTCTGCCTTCTCTCTTCCTTTCAAATCAATAGCTCTTTGCCATTCAATGAGGTTCTTTACCCGAGATTGGCTCGGTTACTACATCACATCTAACAGAGACTGCTCTTTGTGAACCTAGATTCTTAAAGCGGACAGGTCCTGTTCCTTTCTGAATCTTTCGAGCAGGGCTCTTTTTTTTTTTTTTAACAAAACACTTCTAAAGGTACCAATTTACTCAGGATGCCCCAGGAACAAATGGCCCCATTTGTTACAGCGCAGGGCGGTGGCTATCAGCTTCCTCTCCCGCCACCGTCTCCTGGCCTGAGTGCCGCGCTCCTGTGTTTTCGTTTGTTACCTGTCTGTCCCTGGTGCAGTGTCCTGCAGGCTGCTCATTATTCTAGATACAAATTCCATCTGCAGTGTCTTGGGAAGAATGACCCGAAGTGGCACAAGGTCTCTGTTAATCAGTTAATTATTGTACGTCACACAGAGAACGGCTAACACTTAGCCAGAGAAACATCAGAACAATGCTGGGAAACCTGGTCTCCTGACAGGCCGGGTTACCATTTTGCCAAAGCACTCCTAATAAAAGATGATTGCTCGCTCACGGTAAACGAATGAGAGAGGCCTTCGGTGGGCATGAAATTAACATAGCCTTACAACTAGCACCCAGGGGACACAGCCACTGTGTGTACCATGTGCCAGGCACTGTGCTAAGTGCCTCACATACATCATCTCCTTTCATCTTTGCAACAATCCTGGGGGGGGGAAAGGCTTATTATATGCCTAAGTTTACAGACATGGAAATTAATGTTCAGAGAGAGTCAGAGGCTTATAAAGATCACACAGCCAGATACCTTTTAGGTACCTTCTATGTGGCAGGCACACTTTAAGGCACTACAGATATAAGAGTGAACAAGACAGGCAACGCCTCTGTCTCCGTGGAGCTTATAGTCTTAGGGAGTGGGCATGGACAAATAGTACGTATATAAATAAACAGTATGAAATCAGGTAACTGTAAGCACTATAGAGGAAATAAAATGGGGTGGTGTTCTCAAGAGAGGCAAGGTGGTAAAGATCAAGAGAAAGCATGAGAAGGCTGGGAGGGAAGGACTCTTTGAGGTCACAGGCTGAAAGTTGGTGACTAGAAGGAGCCAGCCAGGCAGGGATCTAGGGGGAGGGCATTCCAGGCCGCAGGGACAGTGGATGTAAAGGCCTTGAGGTAGGAATACATTTGACATAGTTGCCACGGAACGTGGCAGCCAGAGTGCTGGAGCAGAAAGAGAGAAGGGGCGAGAGGTGACAGATGATGCCCCATAGGAAGGAAGCATGGACATTTTGTTTGGCCTTGTAGATCACAACAAAGAGGTTAGTATTTTCTCTAAGTGCAATAGAAAATCTTGGGAAGGTTTTGGAAAGGGAAGTAATTTAATCTGATTTACATTTTTAAAGACCTCATGGGTCCGGGCACGGTGGCTCACACCTGCAATCCTAGCACTCTGGGAGACTGAGGCGGGTGGATCACTCAATGTCAGGAGTTCAAAACCAGCCTGAGCAAGAGCAAGACTCTGTCTCTACTAAAAATAGAAAGAAATTAATTGTCCAACTAAAATATATAGAAAAAATTAGCCGAGCATGGTGGCACATGCCTGTAGTCCCAGCTACTCGGGAGGCTGAGGTAGGAGGATCGCTTGAGCCCAGGAGTTTGAGGTTGTTGTGAGCTAGGCTGATGCCACGGCACTCACTCTAGCCCAGGCAACAGAGTGAGACTGTCTCAAAGAAAAAAAAAATTAAAAATTAAAAAATTAAAATTAAAGACATCATGGGGTAAGTAGCGAATGAGTTGTAGAGGCTCAAGGGAGGAGACTGGCAGATCAACTGTGAGACTGTATCAGGGGTCCAGAGAGAGATGATGGTAGCTTCGGATTTGCATTCTGTTCTCACGTATAAAAATTTAGACCATCTGGGGAGAAGCCTGATCCAGGATTTACAGAGAATTCTCCATCTTCCTTAGTAAATTGACATGAAACATCTTCAGGACTTGTCCTACCTCATAATGAGTGTGTACAAAGTGTGTGCCACTTATTTTTCTTTGAATAAACTTTTTGTTGAAGTGTGACATACATACAGAAAAGTGCACCAACCATAAGGGCACGGCCCTGTCAGTTCTCACGAAATAAACACATCCGTGTAAGCAGCACCCAAGGGAAGAAAGAAAAGATTATCAACACCCCCAAAGCTCCCTCCACAACCCCTCCAGTCACTCTCTGCCACTCCACGTGTGTGTCTGTCATGTGTTTTGCCAGAATGACATTCTGTAAATCCATTTTATCCATCTTTTTTTTTTTTTTTTTTGAGACAGAGTCTCACTGTGTTGCCCAGGCTAGAATGCCGTGGCGTCAGCGTAGCTCACAGCAACCTCACACTCCTGGGCTCAAGCGATCCTTCTGCCTCAGCCTCCCGAGTAGCTGGGACTACAGGCATGCGCCACCATGCCCGGCTAATTTTTTTTATACATTTTTTTTAATTGGCCGATTAATTTGTTTCTATTTTTAGTTGAGACGGGGTCTCGCTCTTGGTCAGGCTGGTTTCGAACTCCTGAGCTTGAGCTATCTGCCCGCCTCAGCCTCCCAGAGTGCATTTTCTCCATCTTGCTTAACCCATGACTCTCTTTTCTAAACTGAAAAATTGCCCTCTGCAATCAGGGATTTTCTTATACCACCCGCCAAGATGATTTGAATTTTGTGTTCTGTGACGTGTGTTATAAAAACAATAAGGTTTTCACATTTTAAAAGTATGGATAATACTAAATATGGGCTTTTTAAAAACTTGACATAAATTCCCACTCTGAGATTCTGTTGTGCCCCCTCTTAAGAATCAGAGCTCACTGGCTGGGCCCGGTGGATCACGCCTGTAATCCTAGCACTCCGGGAGGCCAAGATGAGAGGATTCTTGAGGTCGGGAGTTCAAGACCAGCCTGAGCAAGAGCGAGACCCCGTCTCTATCAGAAAATAGAAAAAAATTAGCCGAGTGTGGTGGCATACGTCTGCAGTCCCAGCTACTTGGGAGGCTTAGCCAGGCGGATCGCTTGAGCCCAGGAGTTTGAGATTACAGTGAGCTATGCTGACGCCACTGCACCCTAGCCAGGGTGACAAAGCAAGACTCTGTCTCAAAAAAAAAGAATCAGAGCTCACACATATAAACATGGGATAAATTCTGGAAAGCCTCTAGGTTACCTTGTCTAGAACAGTCTTGAAATCCAATGTCACAGACAGTTGGACTAATATACATGAGTTTGTAATAAACAACAAAGACAGGATTTCGGGCTTTGTTCTGAGGGCAAGACACTGACGGAAAACTAATGTTTACTGAGCATTTATTATGTCCCCAGCACTGAGCCAGGTGTTTTAGTATGCTATCTTATTTAATCTTCACAACCCTTTGAGGATGGTATAATTCTCTCCATTGTACAAATAAGAAAACCAAGGCTCAGAAAGGTAAAATAATTGACCCAAGTTCTCAGGGCTCATGAGTGGCAGAGCTCAGCTTGCAACCAGCTCTCTGTGCCCCCAAAGCCCATGCTTATTTCACTCAAGCAAAGCAGCTTCTTTAGTGCTTTTCTTCCTTTGATCTGCACTAAATAGGTTGAAAATGTTGGTCTCAACACTTGGGTGTTGCAATAAGCCTCATTTCTTCTAATGGTTTCCCTTTTATATTCTTTTTTTAATACACTGGCTTTCAAATTAACGGTAAAGCTATTCATAAATGAAATGAGGGACCCGGCTATGACTTTGCTTCTTTCCAGAAGCCTTTCCAAGGCTCTTTAAGCCTGATGAAGTTTAATGCTGGCTGTAAATCCAGGCAAGAAATGAATGAGCACAATTTAAATCGCCCCAGTCCAGAGTCTGGCCACGTGAGTGACACGGGAGGTATGTTGCGTCACCGTATTATTTGTTATTGAGAAAGGAGCCAGCAATAAGCAAAGCAATTTAGATTAACCACATTAACATCTCAGAGAGGGATTCACGTTCTTTAGCTTTCTGGATGCTCCTCCAAGCTCAAGCTGTCCCTGGGTTCTTTGGCTTTGCGTCATGAAGGGAATTGATTTGATCAATTACTTTGCTGCTGCCTAATTAGAAAGCATGGCCATACTTGCCCATCGGTTTCACAGAGATTAAACTTGGGATCCTGACTGCAGACCAATTTTCATGGCTGAAAGTCTCTGTACCTTTCATCGTCAATCCATACCAAGTTCCCGGAGTTAATCATAATGGGCCTTTAGCCTGGGACTGGAGGAATGTTCTCAAAGTCCAGACAGCTGGGCCTCCTGAGTCCTCCTGCACAACAGTGTGGATTATTTTACAAAAGCCCCTCGGCTTAAGAAGCCCTGTTTTTCCACACATGCCACGTACCACCCTGCACAAAGCACTTTCCCGCTCCCCCTTTCATTTGAGTTTCCCGGTATCTCAACAGGAAAGAAGGTGCAACCCATGTGCAACATGAAGAAGGGAACCTTCCCAGAAATGACCACTCAAAGCCACAAAGTGTTTTTCAACTGAGATCAGTCATTGTTTTTTCAAAAAGTGACTTTTATTGGATGAGTTTTGTCTTCTTACAAGAAGTTATACACTTCAGTGTAGAAAATTTAGAAGCTACAGAAAAACAAAGGGAAGATAATAAAAAGCTGCCCTTCAAACAGAACCACTGAAATGTTTAATGCATATTTATTCAGCCATTTTTCTATGGGATGATATCATACATACTATTTTGCACCTGCTCTTTATCTTTTAACATATTATGAACACTTTTCTAATCATATTCACTGATTTAATCTTCACTGGTTCAGCTGCATGTATCATTAAGGCAGTCACTTATGTTGAATATTTGGGGTTGTTTCCAATTTTTAGTTGTGATATAATAAATAATGTGGCAATAAAATATTTGTATCTAAATAATAATATTTATTGAGTATTTATTGTGTCTCAGATACTGTACCAAGTGTTTTATATGTATTTTCTCATTTAAGCCTTCCAAAAATCCTATAGATAAATAACATTACCTCCATTTTACAGATGAGGAAACTGAGGCCTAGAGAGGTTAAGTAACTTGCCCACAGTGACATAGATAATAGGTAGCAATGCTCAAATTTAACCCAACTCAGTCTGACTCCAGAGCTAGGACACTTAGCAACTAAGATAAATTCTTAGAATTATAATTTCAGGGAAACTAAAATCTTAAAACTAAATTCTTAAAACTGAGCCTTTGAGTCACATTACCCAATTACCTTCCAGAAAGCATGTTCCAATGTATACTCCCACCACCAGGGTATGAATGCCCATTCACTCACATCATTACCAACATGAGGTACTATTAAATTGGTATTGTTCATTAGGGAAATGAAACCCAATCTTCTGACAGCTCATTCACGCTTTCAGAGCATGCATGCAACCTTGTTCCTGATCAAAACAGTGATTTTCTTTAAATCAATAGCTCTTATCCTTTTTTCAGTACATGAGCCCTTTTGAAAATTTGCTGGAAGCTGTGAAACAGCTACACAGAAAACGTACATATGCACATCAAGTAACCCCTTATTTTTCAATGACTCACAAACATCGTTAAGAACTCCTGTGCTTGCTAGAGGATTGATGCACTAACAGCATTAAAATTAACACTAAAGGCGGGACTAATAAACCCAGTCATCAAATGCTGGTTTCACCAGATTGTTCTTTTTAACAATCCTGCAGCATAAGGATCCTGCAGCATAAGGAGCGGGAGGGACTGGAATAAAATGCCCAGGCACTATAATGATGCATTTGCCATGCGAAGGCAAGTGCCCAGCTCAAGACTCTCTCCTGAGGTCATGTTGTCCTCTACCAGGCCAGCAAGACCTCAGAGCAGATGGACCGGCCAGCACCAGCCTTCCTCCATTTGTGCACTTCAGAGGCCTCGGAAGAGCAAGTCTGGAAGCCTCTTGCCAAATGCACTTCCTCACACGCTGGTGTTTTTCATTATCTCCCCTTGTATCCTATCCCTTTATGATTTACAAAGCCTCGTCCCAGATCAGTCAAACCTCCACCAACTGTACGCACCCCTCCTCCTGCCACGAGCAGTGGATCAGGGCAAGGGAGGATGGGAGAGTGAGGTCCAGGGCCTCGCTCATCCATCTGCTCTGAATGCTGCTATGCCGGGCACATTTTTTCTGCGAGACCTCCTTGGCTTGAGCACGTGCCGCTGGGAGTAATGGGGCTGATTTTCATAATGATCCACGGAGGCTCAGTGACATTTTCAGAATTGGGGATGGAACATCTGGTCCCAGCCTATAAAGAAGAAGGTGGACAGAGGAATTAGCAAGCTCCAGTGAACTGCCCTTCTGGGCGACCCAGTGGAGAATTTAGCTTCATCTGGATGGGCAGGGCCACACCGCCGTGAGACACGCAAAAGAACGCAGGCAGCTCCTCAGGCTGGAACCTGAGCTGCCACCCACGCATGACCACCTTTAGGGTCTCATTGTGCTCAAGACCACCTCATCCTGGCCTGGCCACCCACGCATGACCACCTTTGGTGTCTCCTTGTGCTCAAGACCACCTCGTCCTAGGCAGAAATATGGAGATGAGTGGTATTGGGAACAAGGGCTGTTGGGCCTGTTTTTTTAAGCCTTTTTATTGCCTGGCTTAATTCTATCTTTTCATCTCCATCCTGTGAAAACTTAACCTTTGTCTCATCCTCTCTCTGTTGTCCTTGGCATTGCCCATCTACAGATCATGGAAGAAGTTGTGAGTTAAGCGTCCACTCTCCCTCTACCTTCTCAGGTGCCCAGGACTTAACTTTCACAAGGCCTGGAGACGGCAGAAGGATAACTTTTCAATTCCAAATAATTACAGTTTCTCCTGGATTCGGCTGGGAAGAGAAGTCGGCTGGGTATAATCACACCTAAACATGGCTCTTCTTTATCACCCTGCACCTTCCACTCTCCTGTGGACTCTGCTCCACTTTCTCAGATTTCCTTTTGCTACAGTGATCACCCCTTATCCGCGGGGGATTCATTCCAAGATCGCCAGTGGATGCCTAAAACCACAGATAGTACCGAACTCTACATACTCTGTTTTTTCCTATATGCACATACCTGTGATGAAGTTTAATTTATAAATTAGGCACAGTAAGGGATTCACAGTAATCTGTAGATAGGCAATGCCAAGAACAAAAGCGCAAAGATCGGGCAACGGTAAGTTTTCACAGGATGGAGATGAAAAGATAGAATTAAGCCAAGCAATAAAAAGACACAACAGCCCTTGTTCCCATCACCACCCCTCCCCGTGTTTCTGCCTAGGATGAGGTGGTCTTGTGCACAATTAGCTATTGTTATGATTAGAACAATCATAACAACATACTGTAATAAAAGTTATATGAATGTGGTCTCTCTGTCTCTCTCTCAAAATATCTTATTGTATGTAATATTTTCGGACTGCAGTTGACCACAGGTAACTACAACAGTGGAAAGCACAACTATGGATTAGGGAGAACTGCGGTCCTTGGTTTCTTGGTTTCTTGGTGGCCTGCCTCACAGGGTCCAAACAGTAGTGGACGGAAAAGCAGGAACTTGTGGCTTGTAATGAGATAGTTCTGTGACTCTGACGAGATTGCTTCTTTTCTAAGCTTCAATTTCAGCATCTGTAAAATAGGGACAGTTAGCTGTACCTCCCATTTAGAATTGTTTGGGGCACTGAATGAGTTAGTTACAGCCCTTGCCCCATGAGCTCTCCTTTAGATGATAACTGCTTTTGCTATTACTGTTTTCGTTATTAAAGTCAGATCACCACCATCTTCTGTATTTTCTTTGGAAACAGCATAAAGATTGTGTCTATTTCTATTACAAGGGTCAGCACACATACCTCCTCCTTCAAGAGCTCAATAACCTTCTTAAGTTACAGGCTTTCTGAAACACACTTTCCCCGCTGTGGTTACACCCCCACCCACAAAGGGGGTGCTAGTCCTTGCCCTTCCAGCTTCTGTCTCTTCAAAGCATGCAAAGATGGAATCATTTTTGCAGGAACATTCTTTGAAAGTAGCAATATCAAATAACACCTCCTTCCTGCAAGATCCCTCCCACACGTCTCTCCAACCCTATGTGTAACCAGCACCTCCTGGTTTTCCTCCAGACACCTCCACAGCAAATGTTCCAGGGGAGTGACAAGTCTTCAGGCTGTGGGAACCAGCACTGGCATAGTGGAAAGTCCAGTAGTTCTGGGTTAGGGCTGGAATTGAAGCTCTATCACTATGTAATCTTGAGCATGTTTCTTAATCACTCTGATCTGTCATTTTTCTTTTCATCTACAAAATGGGCTTAATAAATATAACCACCTCATAGACTTGTGAGGACTAAATAATCAGTGAAATCTCTTTGCTTCCCTACTCACTGTTAATCTCCTTGACTAGATGCTCAGCCCAGCTGCAAGCATCTAAGATCTGCTCCGTGAAGCCTTTCTCAGTAAAGGAGAGCAAAGCTTGGGGCCCCTCACTAAGAATGATAATCCAAAAACCTATGTCAAATGGAGAATGGAGCATTTATTCACATGAAAAAAGGTAGAGAGAACCGTATTTTCTGAAAAATCTAGATTTTCTTTGAGGAAAGAAAGTGTCTTTGGAGAAATATCTTTTGCTTAGAGGTAAAGGTAGAAGATGAAACCCATCTCCCACCATTACCACCCCCTACTCTCCCCTCCCCGCTGCCCTCAACAAGACTGACACCAAAGCTACCAAAAGAGAAAATGGGAATGCCCCCTTAAAAGAGATATAAGAATTTGGAACTCCTGGGGCAATCTGGGAGAGAGGGGGAGAAGAACAGAGATGAGAGGGGCAAGGAGGGGATCAGGGAGCCCAGCATTGAATAGTTCTAAATGCTTGGGGTCTGAGTCATTCAGGCTGTGATAACAAGGTGCCCTTGAATGGGTGGCTTATAAACAACAAATTTATTCCTCACAGTTTTGGAGGCTAAAAGTCTGAGATCAAGATATCAATATCATGCTGGGCCCGGTGGCTCACGCCTGTAATCCTAGCCCTCTGGGAGGCCGAGGCGAGGGGATAGCTCAAGGTCAGGAGTTTAAGACCAGCCTGAGCAAGAGCGAGACCCCATCTCTACTATAAATAGAAAGAAATTAATTGGGCAACTAAAAATATATAGAAAAAATTAGCCGGGCATGGTGGCGCATGCCTGTAGTCCCAGCTACTCGGGAGGTTGAGGCAGAAGGATCACTT
>CAUYRT010039742.1:0-12986 GCA_963574885.1 Lepilemur ruficaudatus
ATCTCTACTAAAATAGAAAACTTAGCCAGGCATCATAGCATGCACCTGTAGTTCCAGCTACTCTGAAGGCTGAGGCAGCAGGATTGCTTAAACCCAGGAGTTTGAGGCTGCAGAGAGCTATGATAATGCCACTGCACTGTACCCAGGCCCACCAAGTGAGACTCTGTCTCAAAACAATGAACAAATACATAAATAAAAATAAAAAGCAAACTAATCTATAATGACAGAAAGTAGGTCAGTGAATGCCTGGGCTGAGTAACAAGGGGAGGGTTGGGAAGTGGGAATTATAAGAGACATTTAAAAAACTTTGGGATGTGATGGATATAGTCACTATACATACAGGTAAAATTCTATTTAACACAGTTCATTATAATGGAAAACAAAAAACATGTTAAAGAAAAAAAAAATCAGAAATTAGTTGTGTCCTTTTGAGGAAAACATCCAAGGAGAAATGTAGTTTGCAAATTGCAGCCATTTCTACATAATTACTTACAATTTTTTTTTTTTTTTTTTTGAGACAGTGTCTCACTCTTTTGCCTGGGCTAGAGTGCCGTGGCATCAGCCTAGCTCACAGCAACCTCAAACTCCTGGGCTCAAGCGATCCTCCTGCCTCAGCCTCCTGAGTAGCTGGGACTACAGGCATGTGCCACCATGCCTGGCTTTTTTTTTTTTTTACTAGACAGCAGGTAGAGTAAAATCAGCTAATTATATATATTATATATATATATATATATTTAGTTTTCCAGCTAATTTATTTCTATTTTTTTAGTAGAGACAGGGTCTCGCTCTTGCTCAGGTTGGTCTCGAACTCCTGAGCTCAAACGATCCTCCTGCCTCGGCCTCCCAGAGTGCTAGGATTACAGGCATGAGCCACCACACCCGGCCAATCCCTTGCCTGGGACTACAGGTATACACCACATGCCCGGCTAATTTTTTCTATTTTTAGTAGAGTTGGGGTCTTGCTCTTGCTCAGGCTGGTCTGAAACAACTGAGCTCAACTGATCCTCCCACCTTGGCCTCCCAGAATGCTAGGATTACAGATGTGAGCCACCTCGCCCAGGGGCTTCATCCTTTAGGTCTTAACCTACTTGTCACCTCCACAGGGAGACCTGCCCTGACTTACTCCCATTTCCTCCAATCCAGTTAGGTCCTTCTGCTTAGTACCTCTTAAATCACTCTGTTCGTTTCTTTCACAATTGTAACAATAAAGGTATATATGTGTGGTCAATTAATTGATGTCTGCCTTCCTGACTAGACTGAGCTCTACAAGGATAGACCCAGAAGAGTATGTTTTGCTCACTGCAGTTTGCTCTCACCTACAGCATCTGGCACTAAGGAGGTACTCAGTAAATACATTTGTCGAATGACCAAATGAGTGAGTGAATGAATGAGTGAATGGATGGAGGGGGAAGTGGACTTGCAAGTGAGCAACAGCAGTACAAGATGTGTGCCTTCACACATGTGTACACAGTGAGTGAAGGAGCAGTAACTCTTGCCTGAGGAGTCAAGGAACAACAGCTCACCCAGGTTCACAAGGAGCAAGGCGTGTGTGTGTGTGTGTGTGTGTGCAAGCTCACATATGCACAGTGAGTAGGTAGCAGGAGTTTAAGGCACTAGGTAAAGGATCTAGAGGATCAGGCAGGGGCAGATCATGACACTCAGGTATACTGGGAGTTGGGAATGATACTGTTCTCTGGGGCTCCAGGTTGGGGAGCCAGTCGTCGCTGCTCACCCTCTGTAGGAACATCTCCTCCTCCACCCCGGGGAGATAGGCCAGCCCCTGCACTTGCAGTATGATCACTGACAAGGCCACTTGGGGTTGCAGGTCCGAAGCTGTTGGTGGGGACTGGCAGAAGCAGCAGCCCTGACCCTAAAGGAAACTGTTGATCACAGCAACAGTTTTGACTGTTGAACAGACTTTGATCACAGCCCTGACCCTAAAGGAAACTGTTCTCTTGATCAACTTGAATAATTTAAATTCTGGCATAGCAGATAATACAAATGGTTTGGAAATGTCTCATAAAGACGAAGATAGACAGGTATAACAGTAGCAGTGAGGGAAATGATAGAAAAACATCAAAAAAGCAAACACCTGCAGCATAGGTCAGACCAGAGCCATTTTCTGGAGGAAGGAAAGAAAAAGAGAAAGTTTAAAAGTAAATTGCTCCAGCCCCCCACAAAAAAAACCCATTACTATCAATACTGGGATTATGGGCTATTTTTAGCAATTTATATTGAAATATACATACTACAGAAAAGTACACTTATAAGCGTATATAGCTTGATGAATTTTCACAGAGTGAAACTACTCATGTCACCACTACCCAGATCAAGAAACAGAACATGGGCCAGGCCTGGTGGCTCACACCTGTAATCCTAGCACTCTGGGAGGCTGAGGCAGGAGGATAGCTTGAGCTCAGGAGTTCGAGACCAGCCTGAGCAAGAATGCAACCCCATCTCTACTAAAAATAGAAAAATTTCCTGATATCTTCATTGGAAGGGAAAAAAAACCAGAAAAATTAGCCAAACTTGGGGGCGAGGGGCTGTAGTCCCAGCTAATCAGGAGGCTGAGGCAGGAGGATTGCTTGAGCCCAGGAGTTTGAGGTTGCTGTGAGCTAGGGTGACACCGTTGCACTCTAGTCTGGACAACAGGGCGAGACACTGTCTCAAAAAAAAAAAAAGAAAGAAAAAGAAAAAACAGAACATGATCAGCATCCTAGAAGCCCCTCCCTGGGCCCACTTTCAGTCACCATCACCCTCAAGCATAACTGCTGTCCTAGCATCTAACATCATAGATTAGTTTTGCCTGTTTTTTTCATTCTGTATAAATGGAATAATGCACTTCACAGCTTTGTGTCTTGTTTCTTTTGCTGACTATCATGTGAGATTGATCCATGTTGTTGCATGCAGTTGTAGATCGTTCTGTGTAATGTTCTAGTATGTGAATACAGTATAATTTATTTCCCCATTTTCCTGTTGATAGGCATGTAGATAATTTCCTGTTTCGGGATTTTATGAATAGTATTACTATGAACATTTTTGTACGTATCTTTTGTCTAGCATATATGTGCATTTCATTACAGGTGATTTAGTTTGCATTTTTATGCTTCTCGGGATGTATACACATAATGAAAATGTGTTTTATAATGAGTAAAAAGCTAATTAAAGTATCCACAGTGAGCGTGTATTTATAATCAGAAAAAAAAATCCTTTTTTTTTTGAGACAGAGTCTCATTCTGTTGCCCAGACTAGAGTGCCATGACGTCAGCCTAGCTCACAGCAACCTCCAACTCCTGGGCTCAAGCGATCCTCCTGCTTCAGCCTCCTGAGTAGCTGGGACTACAGGCATGCGCCACCATGCCTGGCTAATTTTTTCTATATATTTTTAGTTGGCCAATTAATTTCTTTCTATTTTAGTAGAGACGGCGTCTTGCTCTTGCTCAGGCTGGTTTCGAACTCCTGACCTTGAGTGATCCTCCCGCCTCAGCCTCCCAGAGTGCTAGGATTACAGACGTGAGCCACTGTTCCTGGCCAAAAACCCTTTTTTTAAGAGTAGGAAAATTTGGAGGCCAAGGCTAGGAGTCCAAGGCCAGCCTGGGCAACATTGCAAGTCCCCACCTCTATAAAAAAAATTAAAAATTAGCTGATCATGGTGGCACAAGTCTATAGCCCTAGTTACTCAAGAGGCTGAGGCGGGAGGGATTGCTTGAGCCTAGGAGTTTGCAATTACAGTGAGCGATGATCACACCACTGTGCTCCAGCCTGGATGACAGAGCAAGACCCTGTTTCTTAGAAAAAAAAAAAAAAGAACAGGAAAATTAAACTTAACTTCAGGGTTAGAGTACAGCCACTCACTACTTTATTTTTTTAAAGCAAAAGAGGTGGAACTTAACACAAGCCTTCAAAGGTGTCTCATGGAACCCAAGGGAAGTGGGCAACCAGGCTTCCAGAAGAACCAGAACCAGGGCCTTGAAAGCCATTTGAGAAGCCAGGGAGGCTGCTTTCTGACTCTGAGTCTCGTTCTCTACTCAGCTGCTTTCTGCATGTCTACTTCACTTTTGTTCCTCTTGGTGGACCTGGGTCCTCTGCTTCTCTCTACACAAGGCCAAACATGGCCTCCTCTCTGTCCTCAGGTCGGGCGACCAGTGGAAATGGATGGGAATTGCTTAATCCCTACAGAAAGAATATGAGGAGAGCCCAGTCGGCCCAACTTGGGTCATGTATCAGTCAGGAGTCAGGAACTATGGCTGAGGGGGCAAGGTCATGTAGAAGCTTGACTGCCCTGTGGGTGGGCTGAGCAGACATCCCCAGGAGCATCTACTCCGTGCTGCCTTGGAGAGAAAGAGAGCTGTGCACTATCCCTGGCGTTGTCTGAAGAAATCTCTTACCTCTGTGCGCCATTAACTCTGTCCATTTGCTTCTGTTCTCTCAGTGCTTTCTACAGTCCTTTATGTTAATTTTTAAGTTTGCTTTTCTGTGGGTATTTTCAGAGGCTTCCAAGGATATGGAAACGTGCAAAGATGGCATATCAATAAACAGGGGATAATCCTGAAACAAATTAGACAAACTTATGAGCTGTGGGATTTAAAAAAAAAATACAGGCCGGGTGTGGTGGCTCATGCCTGTAATCCTAGCCCTCTGGGAGGCCAAGGTGGGAGGATTGTTTGAGCTCAGGAGTTCGAGACCAGCCTGAGCAAGAGCGAGACCCCGTCTCTACAAAAAAAAAAAAAAAAAATAGAAATTAGCTGGACAACTAAATATATATATATATATATATATAATTAGCTGGGCATGGTGGCACATGCCTGTAGTCCCACCTACTGGGGAGGCTGAGGCAGGAGGATTACTTGAGCCCAGGAGTTTGAGGTTGCTGTGAGCTAGGCTGACGCCACAGCACTCTAGCCCGGGCGACAGAGTGAGACTCTGTCTCCAAAAAAAAAAAAAAAAAATACATACCCTTTTGACCTAAGATCAAATTCTTGGGTTTGGGCTTCAGGCCAGCTAGGTAGGAGTCCAAGCTGGAATCAAATGTTACCTCTCTCTGGAGACTCACCATGACTCCCACGTTCTTATCGGGAGCCACTAGTTCCAGAGGAAGTCTTTGGGACTGCTGTATGCCTGGCATCTGTCTCTGAGTGTTCTCCGAGACGCATATTTTGATGGGTTCCAAACAGCACAGGGTAGAGGTAACTTTTTCTATTGTTATTAATTCATAATTACGGTTATGAGTCAAAGCATTAAAAAATTAACCATAGGTTGGCCGGGCGCGGTTGGCACACACCTGTAATCCCAGCACTCTGGGAGGCTGAGGTGGGAGGATCGGTTGAGCTCAGGAGTTTGAGACTAGCCTGAGCAATAGTGGGACCCCTTCTCTACCAAAAAGAGAAGAAAAAAAAGAAACCCAGCCAGGCATTGCAGTGCGCGCCTGTAGTCCCAGCTAACCCGAGGCTGAGGCAGAGGGATCGCTTAGAGCCGGGGAGTCAGAGGTTGCAGCGACAATGGCGCCACTGCGCTCTACCCAGAGCAGCGACTGAGACTCTGTCTCAACAAAAACAAACAAGGCAACTGAGCACCCCTCCTTACAAACCTCACCCCTTCATATTCTAAAAAATTAATAAAAAAATTAACCATAGGGAAAACAGGGTATATGAGAAATCTGTAATATTCTTGCAACTTTTCTGAGAATCTAAAACTATTCTAAAACAAAATGTTTATTTAAAAATAAAATAACCAACCAAACACCTAAATCTGGAGTGAAGTTGATTAAGTATGCATTTAAAACTATGGTGCTCAAGAAGGCATGCTAGTGGGAGAGCAAGTTCCTGGTATATTTACAAATCACCAAAAGTTGTTGAACTCCACCGATAGTGTCTACATCATAAACACCTTAAGTTGTGTCTATATGGGTTGCTTCCCCATAGATTGATAGAGAAATTGTCCTATTTGTAGGATGTCTGGCCTTGTATGTGCTTTGGTTAATGCATGGGGGCCGCAGAGTGATATGGAGCGACTCACAAAGCTTTGAAGCTGGCCAGGCCTGTGTTTGTATCAATACCGCTCACTAGCTGGGCAACTTTAAGAGAGTTACTTAACCTCCCTGAGCATTCATAAAATAAGAGCTTATAATACTGTGCTATAGCTTTGTTGTGCCTTAAATTAGGTGGTGTGTCAAAGGTGCCTGCCCCATTAGTAAATGGCAGCAATTCATCTTTAAGAGTTTCTGTTGTAAACCTGTAACTGATATTTTTTCTTCTTTCTTTTTTTTCCTGTTTTTTCCCCTTCCTCCTTTTTTTCTTTGGACAGGATTGGGGAGGGAGTAGACAGTTTCTGTTTCAACAGGCAGTTAACAGAAAGCTCACAGTGGCGTAGATAAGCAGGCCCAAACTGAAAACTGAAAGTGGGTGGATAATAAATAAACTGCCATAAGATTCCCTAATTTATTGAGGTAGTAGAAGTCCAGAGCCCAGTGCTATTCTTAGGAAACAGTAAAGGGTCCCAAGAAGATGAGGATGTTCATCTCCTAATAAGAACACTCGAGAGTAATATTCATCTATGATATTTAACAATTTTGTTTTTTGAGACAGAGTCTCGCTCTGTTGCCCCGACTAGAGTGCCGTGGCGTCAGCCTAGCTCACAGCAACCTCAAACTCCTGGGCTCAAGCGATCCTCCTGCCTCAGCCTCCCAAGACTACAAGTATACGCCACTACGCCCAGCTAATTTTTTCTATTTTTAGTTGTCTGGCTAATTTCTTTCTATTTTTAGTAGACATGGGGTCTTGCTCTTGCTGAGGCTGGTCTCGAACTCCTGACCTTGAGTGATCCTCCCGCCTCAGCCTCCCAGAGTGCTAGGATTATAGGCGTGAGCCACCGTGCCCAGTCTAAAGCTTTGTGCTTTAAAAGATAGCATTACACTGGCATTTTGAAGAATATTAGAGACAGTATGTGTTGTTATCTATTGCTATGTAACAAACTATCCCAAAATTTAGTGACCTAAATCAAACATTTTGTTTCCATCATCATTTTGTGGGTAAGGAACTTAGGAAGGCCTTGGCTGGTTGGTTTGTTTCTGGTCCGGGGGGCAGCAGGGGCTGAAGGATCCACTTCCACGATGTCTTCTTGACTCACATGCTGCGGGTCTTGGTGCTCCTTGGCCTTCACTCTCTCTCTCTTTAATTAGCATCTCATCCTCCACAGCCTCCCTATGTGGCATGGGCTTCTCACAGCATGGTGATCTCGGTAGTTGACTGCATATGTGGCAGCTGGCTTGATTGAGTGTTCCAAGAAAGAGGAACTGGAAGCTGCCAGTCTCGTGAGACCTGGGCCCTGAAACTGGCACCTTTGGTGGTGCAGTTGCACAGGGCCCTGTGCAAAGTTAGATGTTCTGCTGTTGCCATCTTGAAATTTTTAATAATTTTTTAGGCTGGGCACGGTGGCTCACACCTGTTATCCTAGCACTCTGGGATGCTGAGGTGGGAGGATCGCTTAAGGTCACGAGTTTGAAACCAGCCTGAACAAGAGCGAGACCCCGTCTCTACCAAAAACAGACAGAAATTAATTGGCCAACTAAAAATATATGTAAAAAATTAGCTGGGCATGGTGGCGCATGCCTGTAGTCCCAGCTACTCGGGAGGCTGAGGCAGAAGGATGGCTTGAGCCCAGAAGCTTGAGGTTGCTGTGAGCCAGGCTGACGCCATGGCACTCTAGCCCAGGCAACAGAGTAAGTGTCTGTCGCGAAAAAAAAAAAAAATAGAAATTAGCCAGGCATGGTGGCATGAGCCTGTAGTCCCAGCTACTCAGGAGACTGAGGCAGAAAGATTGATTGAGCTCAGGAGTTTGAGGTTGGAGTGAGCTATGATGACACCACTGCACTCTAGCCTGGGTGACAGAGGAAGACTCTGTCTCCAAAATAATAATAATAAAAAAATAATTTTTTGAAAAGGAGTCCCACATTTTCAGTTTGGGCTCTGCAAATTATGTAGCTGGTCCTTCCCAGCCCAGGTTTTCTCTTCTGCTGTATTTTATTGGTCTAAGCAGTTACTGAACCCATCCAGATTCAAGGGAAGGAGATATAGAGCCTACCTCTCAATGGGAAGGGCTCAAAGAATTCGTGGTCATGTTTAATCACAGCATGGTATAGGATAGGGGAAAGAGCACTGGAGTCAAGAAATCTGAGGCTTAGTCCATGTTGTACAGCCACAGCTAGCCTGCCACGTCAGCTTTTGGGACTTCAGTTTTCTTCAATTTGAAATGAGGAAATTGGACTTAATCTCTAAGCTCTAAAGTCATGAACCCATAATGCCACATTTGTAACTCTCTAATGTACATCTCACATGGTCCCCTAAAGGGAAAAGGGCATGGGAACAGAAGGCAAATGAGCTACAAAAAGCTGGCAGATCTAAGTTCAAGGTCAGCTGCCTCCGACTCCCACTTGTTTATTCCACAAGCACCCATTACAGGCTACGTACAAAGCAGACACAGTGCTGGCTACTGGGTGCTGGGCTGCGGCAGTAAGCCACGTGGATGGGCCCACATGCTCACAGGCTCACAGGCTATGGCAGGCAGATGAGAGTGAAGACGGTTACAGCCCAGTGCTGAGCGCTGTGCTGAGGAAGGCACTAGCTGCTTGGCCACCTGAGCATGGCACGACGGACGGACGGGAGGGGCCGAAGAAAATCAAGTGGAGCCTGAGGCAGAAGAGGAATTAGGTTTGGGGGGTGGGGCTGCAGGGTGAAGTGTGGCGGGTTCAAAGAAAACAGAGGCACAGGCAAGACAAAGCTGGGAGGAACTGAAAGTCACCGTGTGGTGGGAGTGTAGAAAGGGGACTTACTGCATTCAGGGGTTGGGGAGAGGATGCCCTGAGGGGAGAGGAAGTAGTGATGAGGGGAGAGGCTGGAGAGGTAAGCGGGGTGGTGGGGGGTGGGTGAGTGGCCAGAGGAACCCCTAGGTCTTGAGAGAGATCTTAAATTCTATCCTGAGGCCAAGAGAAACATGAAAGAGTTCAAAATTGGGCAGTGGCCTATCAGGTTTGAGTTTAAGAAATCATCGAGGTTAGTGTGTGGGCTGCTGAGAACGGACCAGTTGGGGATGGGGAGGGGTAGGCTAGCATCAGAGAGACTGGAAGAGCCTATGGCTTGTCGCCCAGAGGGGGGCAACGTGAAGGTGACTAGAACTACGGGGGAGATGGAGTGAGATGGACAGGTAAGAGCGATTTAAGAGAATCAACAAGACTTGTGAGTGACTGACTGTAGGGGAGGAGGAAGAGACAGGTGGCAAGGATGATGCTCAGGTTTCTGGCTTGAGCAACAGGGTGGATAGTGGTGTCATTTACTGAGAGAGAAAGACCATAAGAAGAATAGCGTTTTTCTGGGCAGGCAGGGTGAGGGGATGAAGAGTTCCATTTTGGATACATTGTTTGAGCTAGCTATAAGACATCTGGGTGAAGATATCCAATAGACAGTTGGACACGCGGATATACAAGTCAAGAGAGAACTGGAGGTGGCTGTGGGGTTAGGGGGTGGGTTTTGTTTTGATTTGGGAGGGAGTGACAGCTTGTTTGCATAATGACATGATGGACGCAGAAGAGAAGGAGAAATCGGAAGACAGAAGGGTCAGTGCGAACAGTCAGCAGATCAAAGCTCCCAAGGGATGGGAAGGGATGACTCAGAGCATGGGACTAGGGATTTGTCTTACAAAGGAGGAGAGCCTAGGAGTTGAGAGTTCAAACTCTGGAGTCAAACTATCTGCTTAGAACTTGGTCCTACCACCTTCTAGCTGTGAGACGTTGGGCAAGTCACTCACTCTTCCCAAATCTCAGTTTCCTTGACTCTAAAATGGTGGAATTATGAGTACCTATCTCAAATTTGGGCTGATGATTAAAGGAGATAATGCACATAATATGCTTACCATTGTGCCTTGCACATAGGATCACTGCATAAATGGTAGCTGTTGTTGTTATTATAATAGGAACACAGGAGGAATAAATGGCTGCACTTGCTTGTGAGGTCATAGGTTTGGTTGCAGGAAGTTGAACACATTCTTTTTCGATGGTTTCTATCTTTCTGATGAAATAAAAAGTGAGTTTCTCTCCGGGGAGGCTACCTGCTAATTCCTTTGGGGGTAGAAAGCCACTCATTTGGCACTGACTAGGAGACAGGACAGTCACTACCAACAGAGGGTCAACAAATTGCCTATCACTTAAATCACCAGGATTGCTTCTAAATTAAAACATGGAAACAGAATGACTCCTAATCTCGTAGACTAGTATTGAAATTTGTTCATCTAATTTGTTTCCTGATACAGTTTTTTGGTAGACTTTATTTTTTAGAACAGTTTTAGATTTGTAGAAAATTGAGAAGATAATACAGAGAGTTAAAGTTCATAGTTTATTCAGATTTCCTTCATTTTTACCTAATTTCCTTTTTCTGTTCCAGGATCCTATCCAGGCTACCACATTACCTTCAGTCATCATGTTTCATTAGGCTCCTCTTGGCTGGGATAGTTTCTCTGACTTTCCTGGTTTTCGATGACCTTCACAATTTTGAGGTGTACTGGTCAAGTGTTTCGTGGGATTCCCCTCTATTGGAATTTGTCTGATGTTTTTCTCATGATTAGACTGGGGTTATAAGTTGTGGGGGAAAGATCATAGAGGTTAAGTGCCATTTTTATTACATCCTATCAAGGGTATATACTATCAACATGATTTATCACTGTTGATATTGACCTTGATCATATGGTTGAGGCAGTGTTTGTCAGGTTTCTCCACTGTAAAGTGACTCTTTTTACACCCTTTCAAAATGCACTCTTTGGAAATAAGTCACTATGTACAGTCCTCACTTAAGGAGTAGGGAGTTATCCTCTCCCTCTTTGAGAGAGGAGTATTTACATAAATTATCTGCAACCTTTTCAAAAAATTGTGTTATTTGTATTTATTTTTTTTTTAGAGAGGGGGTCTGGCTCTTGCTCAGGCTGATCTCCAAATCCTGGCTGTAAGCAATACTCCCGCCTCAAGCTCCCAGAATGTTAGCATAACAGGCATGAGCCACCATGGCCGCCCCAATTATTTGGAATTTTTCTGCATGGGAGGTTTGTCTCTTCTTCCCCGTTTATTTATTTATGTATTCAATCATTTCTGTATATTAATATGAACTTATGGATATTTATTTTATACTTTGTATTATAATCCAATATTGCTCCAGACCTAGAATCATCTGTTTCTGCAAGAAACCAAAGAGAATGGTATTAGAAACCAAGATCTGGGTGCTAGGTGTGCTCTATTTGAATTCATTTTAATCTCATCACAAACCTCTCATATTGGGGTGTAACATGGTTGCTTTTTTATCTTCTTTTTTTTTTCTTTTCATTATTGTGAGCAGAAGTTGATTTTTTAAAAATCAGGCTAGATTCAACCAGATAAGCAGATCCTGTAGGAGATATATATGAAGAGATTTATTGCAAGGAACTGGCTTCTGTGATTGTGGGTCCTGACTAGGCAAATTGGAAATTTCTAGGGTAGGCCACAGGAAAGGCAGACTGGGCCTCACAGGCATGGGCTGTGCACAAGCTGAGGATGCTGTCCACAGGTGGAATTTCTTTTCCTAGGGAAGCTCAATCCTGCTTTTAAGGCTTTCCAGCTAATTGAATTAGGCCCACCCAGGTTATCTAGGATAATCTTCCTTACTCAGAGTGAACTAATTATGTACGGGCTTTAATTATGCCTACAACATACCTTGAGCACAACACCTACATTAGTGTTTGCCTGAATAACTGGGACCTAGATCCTAGCCAAGCTGACATATCAAAGAACTATCACAAGTGTTATAGCTCTTTTAGAATTTGTCTAGCAAGTTTTCCGGTCCTCACCGGAAGACCCCCTATTAAAAAAGAAACTGTCACAATCGTGTCTTTAAAGTGTTCTAAATCCAGGAGCACCTCATTTATTGACCATGTTCCATAAAATGTACGTTTTCTGGATTACTGAAGAGTTCCCCTTATGAGCCAAAGCTTTTAGACTGTTAACTTTTTAGGGTGATCATAAACTACTTGGCTTTCTTCCACTGCAATGCTAAATACTTGAATCCATTTGTAATGATCCTGGGTCCGCAATGTAAACATCATTGATCACACTGAGCTAACAGGGATGTCTCAGGGCCTCTGAGGCCTGGAAGACTCCTGACCTCCATACCAAGGGACCTCATTGCTCTAATCCTTTTAGTTCCTCTGTCAACTGTCTGTTTATGTGCTTCCTCCCCCTTCCTTCCTTTTTTGAGGGCTGCCACTCCTCACTGCCATCAGCCTGACTCTCCTACACACTATGTACAACTAACTTTGCTGGGTAACTAGAGCTGTAAGAAAAGTGGACACAAAATGCGTGGGAAGAAACCTGGGTCATAGAGGTCTCTTTTTGTCCTTGAGGCTGAGACAAGTGTCAAATATGAAATTGACCAAACACAGTATGCAAAATGAATGCTCATATTTTTGTCCTGAGTACTGGCGGTGCAAGGATAAATAAGAGCTGATACTTTTTTTTCTTTCATTAATTAACTCAATAACTGTGTGCGTTCTCACTGCTTTTGAGTATAAGAGGCATTTACCTCATTCTTTCTGGGTTCTTTTTTTCTTTTTTTTTTTTTTTGAGACAGAGTCTCACTCTATTGCCCTGGCTAGAGTGCCATGGCATCAGCCTAGCTCACAGCAACCTCAAACCTCTGGGCTCAAGCGATCCTCCTGCCTCAGCCTCCTGGGTAGCTGGGACTACAGGCATGTGCCACCATGTCCGGCTAAATTTTTCTATATATTTTTAGTTGGCCAATTAATTTCTTTCTATTTTTAGTAGAGACGGAGTCTCGCTCTTGCTCAGGCTGGTTTCGAACTCCTGACCTTGAGCGATCCTCCCCCTTTGGCCTCCCAGAGTGCTAGGATTACAGGGGTGAGCCACCATGCCCAGCCACATTCTTTCTGGTTTTTTTTTTTTTTTTTTTTTTTTGAGA
>CAUYRT010039743.1:0-27088 GCA_963574885.1 Lepilemur ruficaudatus
GAAAGAAATTAATTGGACAACTAAAAATATATGTAAAAAATTAGCCGGGCATGGTGGCGCATGCCTGTAGTCCTAGCTACTCGGGAGGCTGAGGCAGAAGGATCGCTTGAGCCCAGGAGTTTGAGGTTGCTGTGAGCTAGGCTGATGCCACGGCACTCTACAGCCCGGGCAACAGAGTGAGACTCTGTCTCAAAAAAAATAAATAAATAAATAAAGTGTTTAGAACCATGCCGGGCACATGGTCCGTGCTCAGATGCGAGCCATCCCTGGGAGACACAGAGGCCAGAGCCTGTGTGCGTAGTATCCTCTGGGTATCCCAACTGTTTTCTGTTCATGATGGCCCCACCTGGGGCCTGACGACAGGAAATGCTATGGCAGGGGCAGGCAAAGCAGGACTGCCTCTACTAAGGAGAAGCCTGGTCCTTGTGAGCGAATGAATGCGTGTTTGTGACAGGAGGCCCAACCACTGAGCATCTGAAGGGGCTGGGGAGATGGGGAGGGGACTCAAATCACAGGTGGAGCAGGGAGAGGAAGGGGGCACCAAGGGCACCTGGGGAGGCAGGAGACCCCTTGGGAAAGGCTACTGGCTGGACAGGGAGACAGGATGGCGGGCTTGATGGAGTCGTGGCCGGTCCACTGCTGGCCTGAGCCACCAGCTGAGGTGGCCCCAAGGCCTCAGGCCAATAGGGAAGTCCCCATGAGGTGTCACAAGCCCCAGTAGACACTGACCCAACCTAGAAGCTGCTGCACTTACCGCACCCCCAGAAAGGTGTAGAGAGGACCAGGCACAAAATACCTCCCCAGCCCCACTCTGGGTCCTCTGAGGTCCTGGCCACCCCCACCTTCTTCCACCTGTGACCCCTTGCTGAGAACCCATCTAAGACCTGGGCTGAGAAACCCAGAGCTTTCCCAGTCCCTGCCTGTGCTGCTGCCAGACATCACCAATCAATTCTGCCATGGTCCTGCTGAGCACCGGGCAGCTCGATGCTCTGACCCCTGAGCTCCAGGCTTCTATTAGACTGGAGCTGGGCATCTCTGGGGGCGAGGAAACCCAGGAGAACTTTCCAAGGAGCCATGGCAAGGCAGTGGCAGAGCCAGCCTCAGACCGTTCTCCCCAACAGCAGGCCACTGCTCACCAGGAGGGGACACCCGGCTCCCGCCTCGGTGACCACAGCCCCATGGAACACTAAGAGAGGACTCAAACAGTCCTCCCTACAGCAAAGAATGGCGGTGGCTTTGGTGGGGTGGCTTCGGGATTTGGGTTTAATCCCAAGCACGAGGGCGGGCAAGGAAAGGATTTGGTTTCATTCCTTCAGATGCCCAAGCCTTGGCCGGAGCCCCAGGGCGCAGGAGTGAAGGCTCGTGGCCGCCCAGCCTCTACCAACAAAGCCTTCCTTTATTAAATAGAGATCGCGTTACATTCCATTCAAAGAAGGAAATCCTGACGTGGTGAGAGATGTGTCCAGGTTGGAGCCCCTAACCCTGGTCCTGAGGGGGCTGTGACGGGTGAGGGAGGGCTGGGTCCTGCCCGCCCCACCCTGGCCCCACATGCAAGAGCCCGTTGTCTGCACGGCCACCCACAGCTGAAAACAGGCGCTGTCATCCTGAGGCCCTGTCTGTGTCTTACCAATCCCTCCAGTGGTTTTGAGAGGAGGGCCTCCAGGAGCACAGGGCTGGATGGGGGAGGGAGGGGAGGTGACGGGAGGCCTTTATGAAGGGGGCCCTGACTCATCTCAGAATGTTCTGGGGCAGTTCCCAGCCATGCACAGGCTGGGTGGGCGAGCTGTGGGGGCCCTGCCAGCCCTCCCAGCCCTGCTGCCATGGGCCCTCGGAGGTCACTAAGGAATGAGGTGTGGGATGGCCACAAGCGGTGCTTGTGACCCAGGGCTTAGGAACTGGGGTGGAGAATGCCCTGGCTATCTGGCCACCCTGGCACAGTCCCTTTCTGAAGATATGCCAGCAACAAGGCACTCAAGGAACCAGGAAGGGGGTGCTGACCTCCTCAGGTGTCCCTTCGCCCCCCCACCCTGGTAGGGCTCCAAGCTCCTTGGTCTTTGGTGTTTTCTTGAAATCCTCCTGATGGTCGCAGAACCCAGTGGGGACGAGAGAAGGGTCTTCTCATGAAGTCCAGGCCTGTCTGTCGCAAGACAGACATGTGCTGGCTTAGCACGGCCGCCACGGCCTGTCCACTGGTCCATCCGTTTGGCTTCTGGCTTGGGGCTGGCTCCAGGACCCTGTCTCCCTCTCTGCCTGCTTGTCCTGGGGCAGGTGTTTGCTCCAGCTCAGAGCCCCCTCTGGGCCAGGCCATGCCCTAAGCCTCCTGCGGGAAGAAGCCAAGCTTGGCCAGTGACATCTCCTTCCGCAGCCTGGTGACCTCCCAGAACATCGGCTCGGCTGCAGGCAGAGAGAGAGAGTGGACAGTTCAGGGCCAGCTCAGGCAGATGGCCTGGCCCCCTCCCCCTAGATTTGGGCAGGGGAGCTGGCACGGCACCCTAGGGCCCAGACCTCCAGGACGGATGACCTCCACAAGTGGCTGGACCTCTTCTGAGGCTCCATTCTGAGCCTTGGAAACTGACGAGCGCCGCACACGCTGACACCACCCCCACGGCCTGATGCAGACATGCACGCACACACTGCCACACACTCAACGGTGATGCCCCCGCACCCAGGAACTGCACCGGACAAGTTACAAATGTTTTCCAACCCCATCTCCCTGGGTGTCACAGGGACCCTGAGCAGTGAGTGGGGCCAGTGTCAGTCCAGGAACCTGGGAGGTGGGTCCTCAGGCCCCATTCTCTGGCCTGGCAGGTATGAACAGCCAGTGTGTACTGGCCTTGCTGTCCAAGGGAACTTGACCTCCAAGACGGGGAGGAGACAGCTCCTTACTCAGAGGGTCAGGCAAAACTGGTTCAGGAGATTTGCCAGGGGACAGAGTTTGGTGGCAGAAGACAGGGAACCTGCCAGGCAAGGGCTACAGTAGGAGCAAAGGCCTGGAGGCAGCAAGCCTGGGTTCAGGTGACCACGAGGTGACCACACCAGAAGCAGGGGAAGAGTCACAGGGGAGGTCCCATTGTGCAGGGCCTCAAATTCCAGGCTAGTCCCTACAGGTCCCAAGCACTACATTTCTGTTACTGGAATTTCTGGTCTCTGGGCAGGAGGAGAAAGACCAGCCGGACAGACCCAGGTACCCAGGAGGCTCTGTCTGCAGCTCACCCTCTCCAGAGAACTCAGCACCCAGGAGGTCTGGGAGCCCTTTACCAACCCACAACCTTCCCCCTCGCTGGTCTCTGGTCTGAGGAGCCGCAGCGTCTTGCCTGGGCTGAGGCCAGGTGAACCCAGAAGGCCCTGGCCCTCCCGGCCGCCCCGCATGCCATCCCGACATCGGCCACCAGGGGGCGCTCACCGTCCTGCCGCACCAAGCCTTGCTGGATGTAGCGGATGTAGGTGAAGAAGTTGCACACTGCGGTGATCTGCGGGCAGGAGCGGGGAGGGTGTGACCCACCAGCGCCCACACTCGGGGTCCCCCAACCAGCCAGTGAGGCTCTGAGACCAAAGCAGGAAGCCCCAGGTCCCTGTCGGAGCTAGGTAGTGCTCCCTGACTCACACCAGGCTGGGCTTTAGGGTTTTAACAGCAGCAGCAAGACTAGTCCTGCTTCTAATAATAATAGCGGAAGCTACCCTGTCATCAAGCACGTGTTGCAAATGAGGCAGACGTGCTGATCATTCAGAGCCACCAAGGGTGAAGCCACTGACATCGATTATGGAGCTCGCCCAACTGAGTGAGGAAACCAGGCTGGCCCAGACCTGCGCACCCTCAGGGCCCGGCTTTCTCTGGCTGGAGGTCTGGGCCAGCCGGGTCTCAATGTGGTGCTGTTTGTAACACCAGGAACCGCGAGAGCATCAGAAGCTGCCCACCTGGGTCCTGGTGCCCAAAGCCCCCAACCTGGCTGGAGGCCTGCGCCACGCACCGAGGGCCCTGCCTTGGCCCAGATTCTGCCTTGAGGACTCTCACAGGGTGGAGAGAGCACTGGTGGTGCCCTGCCCCAGGCCCCTTCCCCAGGCTGGGGCCCCACCTCCCAGCTGCTGGGAGTGCTGGCCACTAAGGGCCATAGGTGCCCCCACCTGCACCCCTACCCCGCAGACCTCAGCCAGTGGGGGAGGGATAAAAAGGCCCAGCCCCTTTGCCTCGGGGTGGTCCCAACTCTGCTTCAGAGCTCTGTGGACCTAGCTGGGGCAGAACCTGGGATCCGCCCACCCTGCGTCCCTCACCCTCCTGAGAGCTGCACGACATCTGCATCTTGGGCTCTACTTCTAAGGGACCCAGTCTGAGACACGGTGCAAGGCGGCTGGCAGCTGCGCCCACAGTAGCCCCTGCTGAATGCTCAGTGCTCTGCAGGAGGGGACACTGAGTGAGTGGGACACTCACGGGCTGGGGAGTGGAGGGAGAGGCAATGCTCCTCCAGGCCCTCAAACATCAGGAGAACCTGCCAGAGGACAAAGGGGGGACGAAGGGTGGTGCTCAGTGGCCTGGCAAAGACAGGGTGGCGTCGGGAGTGCCGTGAGGTCAGGAGACTAACCCAGTGAGGCAGGAACATGGTGCTGCCCCACAAGGCTTGAGGAGAGGCTGCGGTGGGGTGGGGTGGGCAGAGGTAGGGACAGTGGACAATGAGCACCCACAGAGCCGCAGGGTTCTCTGCCTAGGGCTGTGCTTTGGGGTGAGACGGCTTCCCCCTGAAGACTCCACACCCCTCAGCGTCTCAGGATGGGGACCACATCCTAAACTTCAGCCCCTCTTCATCTCAACTCCCACCCCCAGCTCCACCCGGCACGCTGGACACTCAGCCAGGAAAGCCCAGTGCTAGACGGGATCCTGCAGTGAGGGATGTCTTGTGTGGGCCCTTCTGCTGAGCCCTGGTTGGGACTGGAATGGGGCAATAGGACAAGGCTCTGGGCACAAAGCTGCCACAGGGTCGGGGGCTGTGGCAAAAAGAGACACAGAGTCGGGGATCCTGCATCTGGGCTGTGTGGCCCTGGGCACACCTCATTCCTTCACCAAGGCTCGGACTTCCTTTCCGTAAATGGGCACCCAGTACACCGGTGGGAGAACACACTCTCACTGGAGCGTGGGACAACCCACTCGAGCGCCTGCGGAGACTGTCAAGGCCCGGACAGGCTGCCCTCGCTGTGCAGACCACCACCCGACGGGGACATGTGCCCACTGTAGTTCCGCTCCCCTGTGAGGAGCCGCTCTAGGTCTGAGATGAGTACTCGTGCCGTGTCACGATGCACATGTTTCCAAACACGCTCTCTTTTGTTCCTTTTGATAGGAATCCCTGTCCTTAGTCCCCAGCTCGGTGAGGGCCCCTGCCTGGGTCACACGGCAGGTGAGGGTGGAAGCTGAGATGGCCACGCTAGTGTGCCAGACACACCTCTGAACCTTCTCAAAGCCTCAGGCCAGAGCTCGAGCTTTAACCTGAATGCTAGCGTCACTCCCTTGATTAGGTGTCAAAGTGTCATTAAATGACAGCGCTGGCAGGTGTCACTCTTGTGATTACATGTCATACACAAGGCTGCGTCTCAACACCCTGGAGAGAGATCCCCTGATGGCTTTGAAGAAGTAGGCTGTCCTGTCCTGAGAAGGCCTTGTGAAGGAGAACTATGGCAGCTTCTAGAAGCTCCAAGTGTCCCCGGCCAACAGCCAGCAAGAAAACTGAGGGACCTCAGTCCCTCAACCACAAGGAACTGAATCCTGCCAATAGCCATGTGAGCTTGGAAGAGGACCTTGAACTCCAAAAAGAAACACACACAGCCCAGCTGACACCTTGAGTCCCTGAGCAGAGGGACAACCCACACTCCTGACCCAAGGGAACTGGGAAGTCACAAGTGCATATTATTTTGTGCCACCATGCTGGCAGTATTTGTCATGCAGCAGTAGCAAACTGCCACACGGAGCTTGGCCGAGCAAGTCTCTGCACCTGCTGAGCCTGCACCTGCTCTGCAGATCCAGGTGTAGTCCTGCTTGTACTCCCTGGCCTGGGGCCCAGGGTCCCAGCCCACGTGGCCCCTAAGGAGCCAAGTGACACTTGCGAAGGATGACTCACCCTGGCCCGGGAGGAAGGCGAGATGTAGTAGTGGCTCTCAGAGTCCCCGAGCCGGATGCGGTGGCGGCAGACACGGGCCAGCCCACTCAGGGCACACGTCCTGGGAGGAAGCAAAGGGGGCCATGGGGCTGGCTGGGGCTCACCTACCCATGCCAGACAGTGCACAGAGGAAGGGGCAGGCAGAGGCAGGCAGCTCCAGCAGTCCTGGGATAGACCTTTACATTAAGCTGGCCCCCACTCGGAGACCCCTGGTCTTGCCTTTATTGGGCGAAAGGGCTTAATCTCAGCCAGGTGTACCAAAGCCCCACCCTCTGCAACCACCAAAAATGCCCCCCAACTTTACTGGGAGCCTCAGGCCCAGTCACCCCTTCCCCCAACTAGGCAGGAGTTGGGGCATGGCTGTCTCTGCCTTCCCAGCACCAAGGTGCTCACCCGCTTTGTCCAGCCGGCCCCTCTGGCCCTCTGACCCCACGAGCCCGCCATGGTCCTTGGCTGCACACCAACCAGCCCCTCCCACAGCCCCGTCCTGTGCCACCTTCTCTCCCCACCCCAGGCCTGGGCGACCTCACCCAGCATCTTCAGCCACCCACATACCGGGTGGCAGCTGGCCCTGAGCACGCCACCATGTGGTCCCCCACCCCCAAATCCCGCTCCTCTCTGGGGGATCATCTGTTTGGCTCTCTCCTCCTCACCCCCTCCTTAGTCACCAAGTCCCCAGGCCAGGTCATGGTCTGCCTGGGGTCCTCACCCCCTCCTTAGTCACCAAGTCCCCAGGCCAGGTCATGGCAGCAGGGCCTTTGCCTTCCCCTCAGCTCCTTCCAGCCAGCCTCAGCTCATTTCTCTCTTTCTTCTCCACATGACAGTCAGGGGCTCCTCCAAAAACCCACATCCACGTCTAATCCACCATCTTTCCCCATTGCTTCCCTATGGCCCAAGATATAGTTATATAGAATCCCAAGTAAAAGAAGGTTAAAAAAAACTTCCTTGGCTGCAGGACTTATCAGAGCATTTGTTGCCTCCTGGTTCACTGTGAATGGACCAGAGAGCCCTCTTTTCAAGGAGCACCTGTTGATGGCTTATGGAGCACTAGCCTAGCTGGTTAAAGCCCAAACCTGTAAAGGTTCCTTACATTCTTGCCCCCAACATGCTCTGCAGTCCCAGCCCCAACCCCTTGCCCACTCACTGCTCTGCCCATTGCCCCAATGGTGTTTCTGTTAGTAGCTCTGCTTCTCATGCCTTTGCTGATTCTGTTCCCTCTGCCTGAAAGGCCCTGCCCTATTTGGCAAACTGCTATTCATCCTTCAAGACAAGCTCAAATATTCCCTCTCTATGATAGAGGCTCCCAGCATGGTGCCAGCCCCCGCCCCCTCCCGCCAGACCTTGGGCTGCCAGGAAGAAATCCTCTCCAATCTCTGCCCCTTGTTCTACCCTGAGTGTTTTGTTCTGCAGCTGTCCCTGCTCAATGCCCGCTGAGCAGCGGGAGGACAACTGCCAGGCTGTTGGGTTATTCATTGGCAGGAGGCAGAGCCAGCAACTGACAGTTGCTTCTGGGCAGGGGTGGGGGGAGCCCACTTCAGGCCAGCCAGTGAGATGGAGACCCCAGCTCCCGGCCTCCTTGGAGAGCCTGGGGGTCCCCGGGGATTCTTCCAAAGGTGTCTCCGTGCCCTGCGTGGGGCAGCAACAGTCCTCCTCCTATCAGGTGCCCCTGGGCCCCTGCCCACCCTCGGGCCCCACGCCAGGGCCCCAGGAGGCCTCCCTGACCACCCCTTCGGTGCAGCCTAAGGCGTGGCGGGGCTTTGCCGGGGGTCAGGACAGGGCTAAGGCGCTGAGCTTACTTGGCGCTGCCACACTCAACCTCGGCCACCTTCACTGTGGGCGGCGTCTGTGAAGCCACGGGCTCAATGGTGAGCGTGTTGTCCTCCACAGCGGCCCGTACCAGCGCGGAGAGCTGCGGCAGACCGGGGCGGGGTGGGGGTTGAGGGCCTGGGCCCGGCTGAGGGGTGGAGGGGTCGGCCCCCCCAGCGGGCTCCCCCTCCCCCCGCCTCACCTCCTGCATCGTGAAGTCCAGGCAGGGGCCCACGTCCTCCCGGTACACCCTTTCCAGGAAGGGGCAGGTCTTGTCCAGGGTGGGCGATTCCCTCCAGGCCTGGAACTCTGCAAACAGGGTGGTGTCCACCTGTAGAGGAGGGCGAGCCGGGGTGGGGCACTCAGGCGCTGAGGGCAACAAGGCAGAGGGGCGCTGGGCCAAAGCAGAGGAGAGCCAGGGAGATGTGGGGCAGGGCCCGCAAGGCCTGCAGGTCACGGTCCCCAGCGGCCATGCAGGGGAGCCTGGCCCCGCGGAAGAACTGCCTTCTGCTCTTTGCACTAAAGAATTTAGAACTAAAAGTTGTGTTTCTAGGTGTGTTTTAAGTTTCTTGGAACTACAAGATTATAGACTTGGGTACAGGGCCTCATCCTGAAGACCCTCACTGCCTCCTTGAGGAGGAAAAGCGGAATAGTGCACCGCGGGGACCCCCAGGTTCAGCAGGTATGGGACGCACACACAGGCATGTGCGCTTGGAGGGGACACACAGGCGGCCCAGGGAGCCAGGCCGGCCTCGTGCAGAGGGAGGGAGGTTAGGGCGGCAGGGGGCAGCCATTCCAGGGAGCCATTACCTGTCGGGAAAAGGAGAGAGAGGGAGCGGAGGTGGGGGCCGAGGGCGGCTGCCCAGGCAGGAGCTGCCAGGCTGGCTCGTAGGTGAGGTGAACCGCCTTGCTGGGGACCACGCAGAGAAGCAGAGAGAGCAGTGGGGCCAGCCCAGGCTGGGCGGGCAGGCCAAACAGACAGACAGGTGCACAGAGACAGACAGGAGGAAGGAGAGGTCAGTGTCCAGTTGGAAGCCTCAGAGCCCAGAAGGAGAATGAGACCCTGCGCCTCCCCCGTGCAAGCCCCAGTGACAGAGATGGAGACTGGGACAGAGCGGTGGGTGGGCACCAGGGACCTCTCCAAAGGCCACATTTGTCTGGGCACCACAGTCAGAAGGCGCCAAGGACCCTCGAGTACAGGACTGTCACACAGTGGTCCTCAGGAGGCCCAATGGCCCCTGTCCAGCCTCTGAAGGCCAAGGGAGCGTGCATCTCTGCAGCAGCCCTCCAAGGGCAGACCCTCAGGGCCAAAGCCAGCATCAGATGCAGAGACCACCACCAACTGCTGGAGTTGGCAGGGTGGCGAGGGGTCCTCAGCACCCCCCAGACTATACACCCTGGAGGCTGAGGGCCAAGCGCCCCCTTCATAGGAGGTTGAAGAAAAGGAAGCTGCCCAGCCCTCACAGCCCAGAGGATGCAGAGGCTCAGAGAGGGGCTGGGCAGGCGCCAGATCACACACGAGGGTCGGGCTGGTCCTCGCTGGGCTCTGACCCTGCCGATGGCAGGCACCGTCTCCCCTTCCCCGTGCCCATCGCCTGCCTGCTGCCCTCACCTCTTTGCCCTCCCTGTCTGGGGTGAGGGTGTGCCCTGCAGCGGGGCACAAGGCAGGGCAGAGGGCACTGCTGGTGCTCTTATGGCGTGAGTGGCCCTTTCGGGGCCCGGCCTTGGTGGGGCTCAGCAGTTGTGGGTGGAGCTCGCGGTTGGGTGAGGCTGGTGTGGACGTGATGACCAGTGTCTTCAAGGCTGTCACCTCTGCCTGCAGCATGTCGATCTGTACAGGATGGGATGGCCGTCAACCCCTAGCTTGATGCCACCCGGCTACCACCACCTTTCAGCCCAGTTCAGGACAGCCTGCCCTGACAGCAACTAACACCTAACCCTGCACATCACCCTTGGAAGAGCCTTCGAGGCGGGGACTGAGACACCCATTTTACAGATAGGGAAGCTGAGGCTCAAAAACGAGCCGGCCTGCCCCAGGTCACACTGTGAACAGCCCTCTGTCAGGAACAAGTGTGTGGCAGTTGGCTGGGCTTCCCATTGAGAGTTCTGGGGCTCCCCAGAGCCAGGAATGGCTCCGGCCTCACATTTCACAGATGGGAAACCAGGCTCAGAGAGAGGCAGCTACTTGTCCAGGCCCACACAGCCAGGCTGAGCGAGGTTTCTACTCTGTAAAGGGGGGCTGGGAGGAGGGAGAAGACATTACAATGACCACAGGATCCTCCCAGTCCCTGGAAGGCTCCAGAAAATTCTCTGTGACAGCACAATTACCAGTGGAGTCCCGGGGAGCTGGGCCGTGTGATCTCTGACAACCCGCCCTGCCCTCCCTGGGCCACCGGCCGAGCAAGGTCCGGCTGGGTATCGAGGGCCAGTGCTCGCTGGGCAGGGAGGCAGGCTGCTCTGGGCAGGCGGGGACAGGCCTCACCTTGCCCCGAGCCTCCTTCAGCTGCTTTTCTGATGCTGCCTGCTTCATGTTGGCTTCTCGAACCATCTTGTGGGCTTCCTGGGAAGAGGGCAGCCCCAGTGTGAGTGACCAGGAGCTGACGGACATCTGGGCGACCCACCCCAGGATGCCCCCCCTGGCTGGCAGACCTCAAACAGGCTGGCCGTCAGCTCCTCCAGCTCCTGCTCCAGCTGCTCCCGCACCTTGGAGAGACGCTCACATTCCTCGTCCTTCAGCTTCAGCTCCTAGGGGCCAGACGGCAGGGGCTGTTAGCCCCGTGGGGGGCCCAGGACTGGCATGGCGGGGACCAGGCCCACCTGACCAGGCGCCGTCCCCCCAGTCACCTTACATGGGGCCCTGGCCCTAAGCTTGCTTCCTCAGGGGCCTGACAGTGAGTGACGCATGTCCCACTTAACCCGGAGCATGAGGTGAAGCCCCCTGCTTGTGCACTGTGGCGTGGAGCGGGTTTACAGGTAAGTCACGAGCTGTGGACATCGGGTACTTCCTGAGTGCCCAGTACAGGCCTGGCATGTGGTCGCCTTGGCGAGGGCACGATCTCGCTCCCTTTGGCACATCTCCGGGCACTCAGGGCCGACAGCCTGCGGCTCTCCTAGGCCGACTCTTGTCCCGAAACCCCCCCACCTTCCCACAGGCACCCACCTTCTGCGCTCTGTGCAGCTCCTCCTTCAGGAACTCGGAGCCCTTCTCGCGGATCTCCATGGAAGAGCTGCGCAGGCGGGACACGTCCAGCTGGGCGGCGGCAGGCCCCTCCTCACCTTGGGCCTCCTCCTCAGCAGAGGTCTCCACCAGGGCTCCTGGGGACTCCCTGCGGCCTTTGCAGGGGCCCACGCTCTTCCAGGGGACAGGGACAGCTGAGACGGGCGGCGGGAGGCCCTGGTCTGGCTGGGGCGGGCTGGAGACAGACAAGAGGATCAGACAGCACAGCATGGGGTCCTGACACCCAGAAAGCTGAGTCCAGGGACTGACCCTGAGCAAGGCACCTGCCACTGTGGCCTGAGTCTCTCCATCTGAAGATTGAGACGCTGCCAGCTATCATCAGGGTTGTCACAAGGGCAAATGACCAGGCACAAGGCCTCTTGGGGGCAAGGACAAGGCTCATTCCTCTATCAACCACCCCCTTGGGCCCAAGGCCTAGGACTGTGCTCAGCACACAGCAGGTGGTCAGCACACAGCTCAGTTGTGCGCGCGGATGACTGCAAATGCACCAGGGCAGAGAACAGGAGTCTCTGCTCTTATCAAGTGGAGCCAATTCCAAGGACCCTACCTCAAAGGTGATACCATGATCAGAGGGAACATGTCTCAAACCTTGGCACCCAAGAGGCACTTAGGCGGAAGCTGCCTTCATTGACACGGTTAATGCAAATTCTACCCCTTTGGGGCTGGACCAGAGAGGAAGGACGGGGCCAGGGCAGACAGGGCTCAGGCAGGAAGATGCTGCCAACAGCCTGGGCAAGGCAGACCCACTTCCTGCCCCTCTGGGCTTGGCGGGGAGCAGTCCTAGCTCTCCCTGGCCTGCCTTGTGACCTCAGGACCCACCTCTCCCTGAAGGGGAAGACCCTGGAGGCAGAGCAGGGCCTGTTCTCCTGCCCGGCCCCCATCCACACTGCCCCCTTGGAAGTGGACCCTGGAGAGGGAAGGGAGGGACAGGGCTCAGCCAGTGGTGGTTTGTGCCAAGACAGCACCTCTGGACTTGCTCACTCAGCAAAAGCTGGAGGCTCCTGAGCCAGCAGCTTCTCAGCCGCAGCGGCTGGGCTGGGGGGTGTGGGGAGGCCGGGCCCTGATATCAGTGAGGGAAGTGGGGGGAGGGGGCTGAGAGAGGCCCACACAGGACAGGGGAAGACAAGGCCAAGGAGATCATGGGACTCAGGATAGCAGGGGAGGAGGGTGTGTGTGTAAGTCTGGGGACTGGTCCCACTCCCTGTCCTCAGGACCTTGGAAAGGTCACCAAGCAGCACCCAAGCTTGTTTCTCCCTTGGTAACACAAAGGGACAGCACCAGAGACCCCAGCAGTGAGCCCACTCCCAACCCGTCACATGGCCCTGTCCAGCGGCCCCGCCCAGCCTGCCCTCTGCTCTGGGGCTGGCCCAGAGTGTGGCCTCAGGTTCCCCGGATGGTCCCGCCTGGGGGCCTTGCTGATCAAGGGGGGGACACACATCCCGCACTCCATCAACAGCGTCTATGCCAGACAGGGATGACAGCCTTGTTGGGGAGCGGGGGCTCTTGCTGGCAAGGGGCTCCTGACGCTTGAGGGGCTGTGGCAGCCCCTCCCCTGCCCCAGCAGCACTGAGGCGGCGCCATGGGCAGGGGTCTGCAGCCAGGCACTCACACAGTGCCAGACTCCACACGGGGGGCTCCAGCCACATTGTCTTGTTTAAACTCTCTCCACGGCACTCGTCGTATTATCCCCATTCTACAGATGAGGGGACAGAGGCTCAGAGAAGGGACTTGCCAGGGTGCTGGGACAGGTGGCCAGGTCTTCAGCCAGGCCCAAAGCTTCCCAGGTACATGGGGAAGGCAGGTGGCATGGGGGTGACTGTTAGAATCGGTGCATCTGCCTCAAGATCAAGGGCTGCTGGGCCCAGGGGACTCGGAGGCTCCTCTGCCTGTAGCAGGGAAACCTGACCCAATTCCGGCCCAAACTGCCTTCTCAGACTCTGCTCGGGCCCAGAAACCACTTTTCCGGGGGAGGGGGGTGGGCTGGGGGAGCTGTGGCCAAGAACACAGGCCAGCATCAGGCAAGCCGGGGTCCATGCCAGGCTCTGGCCTGGGGCACACAAGTCCCTGGGAATGTTACTGCTGCCCCAACTGTTAAGATGGGGTTAAAATCCTATAGGAGGTGCCCTAACAATCAAACAGAAGTCACCTGGCATGGTGCTGGGTAAAGTGCTCAACCCACATTCAGCTAAGACACTCAGGTGCCTGCCCAGGCTCTGGGTGTCACAGCTGAAACTGCAGGCCCCAGGGGAGAAGGTGCCCTGGAGGCCTGGAGTCCGGCCTCATTTCCTCAGCTGGGAGAGGACATCCGTAGGCACCCGGGCTGGGCTGAGCACAGCAGACCCCACCATGGAAGCTGCCCACTTCGACAGAATGAGCAAGAACTGCAGGCTGAGGGCAGGGGGTGACCCACAGGACAGCATAGAACATGGGGCGGGATCCCAGGTCTCAGACGCCCAGCCCTGGTGCCTTTCCCATGGCTAGGACCACCCCGCCACTGCCTTCGCGCTCGGCCTAGGAGAATCAAGCTGCCAGCGCCTCCCACGGGGGCTGAGCTTCGTCCACCAGTGTGGTCGGGGCCTCTGGCCACAGTGAAAGACTCCAACTCTCTCCTCCTGGTCCCAAGGGCATGGGCAGCTGGTATGGCTGGACAGTCCCCACCATTTGCCCAGCAGGCTCTCATTTCAGCCCTCTGCTGGGGGGATGGGGCCCAAATCTGCAGCCAGAGGAAATGATGGTCCAGGAGGCCTGAAACACCGTCTCTGTGACACCCTCCCCATGCCCACAGTGGAAAAGCCCAAAACCAAGTCCTAATGGCAGGAAGCATGGGAACAGCAGGACCACCCCGTGGTCACCAACTCCCCAACACCTGAGCTAAGAGTGGCAGGAGCAGGAGGGGAAGAAGCCCCCTCCCCATCCCCTGCTTGGAGGGTATCTCAAATCTGCAGACCCTCCTCCCCGTACACCTCTGGGCTGTGAGGCCAGCTCCTGTGACTCAGAAATTTCAGGGCAAGGAGGGACCCTGGGCCCCTTGGGGCCAGTCCAAGCCAGAATTCGCTATCTTGCACACACTTCAGCCTCCCAGACCAGATGCCCCAAAACCTGAGTGTGAACACTTGAGGTGGTGGGGAACTCAGTGCTCAGGCAGCCGGACTAGCAGCCAAGTTCTTCTGCCTGACATCCCTCCCTGTCCTCTGTCTAGGTCCACACCTTCTGCTCAAACCTCTGCAGGCCCCATGCCATGCGAAACAGAGTCCAGCAGCTGGGATGAGCTGCAGACGCCCCTTGGAAGGGGCCTGCTTGGGGTGGGAGTCAGTAAGGTCAAGGTCAGAGGTACATAGGGCAGCCAACATCCCCATCTTGAAGCCAAGCCAGCTCCCACCATCTAGAGCCCCAGGCAGTGCATGCAGCAAAGGCGCCACTGGGTCACTTCCACAGGAAACTCACAACAGGGAAAACGCAGCAATCACTGTCCTCGCCCACCACGCCTGCCCTCAGAGGGCCGCCAGGGCTTTTGTCCCTACCCACAAAGCCCTCAGTCACTCAGTAATCCCCCTGGGCCAGGAGGAACTGGAGGCCACTCCCGGGGCCAGAAGGGCCCAAATGGCGTCCCGAGTGGCTCTCTGAGGGTTCCGACCCTTCCCAGACCAGCCTGCCTATGATCAGTGCCCAGCATGACCCTGTTCAATCATCGCCTGGAGTTAAAGGGCCCCTGTGTTAGCGGGCACAATGTGGTCATTAAATAAGCGGGGGGCGGGCGGGAAGGAGTGGCTGGGAAGGGGCACTGCCCAGGGCCCCAGGCCCGAGCTCCAGGGGGCTGCAGAAACCTCAGCCCAGGGCCCAGCTCCCGAGAGCAGTGCCACGGGACAGGGGCCCAGTTCAGACTCACATGCAGGCTGCCCAGCAAGGCCCCGAGAGCACTGAGGCTGACAGCCACATGGGACCAACGGGGTCCCCAAAGATGTGTGTGTTGGCTCTCGGACCAGCCTGCAAGCCCAGCAAGGCTCAGCCTACAAAGAGAGGCCAAGGCTTCAGCCCAAAACCCACAAGCGCGTCAGGTTCCCGAGGTCTTGGCCACGTCCACATCAGCCCACCACTTGGAGTATCCACAGGTGTCATCACCTGCAGGCTCCTGAGGACACTGCAGGGAGATGTTCCCCCAGCCAGGATGAGGCACCCAGAGAGGGATGGTGACTGGTTTGAACACACAGCAAGGACATGGCCGGATGGGAACTGAACTCAGAGAGCAGGCACAGCATGCCACGTGACTTGTGGCCCAGAGGAAAGGGGATGAATGATGGTTTCAGAGAAGTGAGCAGGATGCAGACGGGGTTTGGGGGATTTTGAGACAGCGCCCAGTAGTGCCGGTGCTGAAGGTGGTGCCCAGCGCTGCCATCCAAGCCAGGCAGGGCCTGGGCTCTCAGGGGACCCACGGAGGGCCCAAAGACCTGAGGCGGAATCATGGGAGGACCAGCAGCTGATGGGGCAGAAAAAGTAATTACAGTAAGAACTAATTAAGCTAACTAAAAACCCAGGAAAAGATGAATGAGAACAGTGCTACCCACAAGGGAATGAGGAACTGGGAGTGGGTCTTGCAGGGACGGGAAAGGGGGTGGCTGAGGCATTTGGGAAGTGGCATGTCCTGTAGGCAGGATGAGGTGACAGCTGTTGGGAGGCACCAGCTCAGGGAAGCAGCCACAGCCTGAGCCTGGCTGAGGGGCTGACAGAGGGAACCAGGCCCAGAAAGGCAGCCGGAAGAGCGTCACGCACCTGACAGAAGAGTGCCTGGGACACAGGCACAGGGTGGAGGGGGGTCTGTCATGGGTCTTGCTGAGGTTAGGGCTGGATCTGGGCCAGATCCCCTAAGCTCAAGGTCAGGAGGGGGCAAAGGGACAGGCAGGAGACAGGGTGGGTTCAGACCCCTCTCAGAAGGGAAGCAGGTGCAGGGGCGGGACAGCAGGTCCTGGTAGGAGATCTGCAGGAGGGGGAGAGGTCAGGCACAGCCCAGGGATGGGAAGCAGGTGGGCCGGTCCAGCCCTCCCTGCCACAGCTCCAGGCGGGCCCAGCCCAGCCCAGCCCTGAGAAGGGAATGTGGCCCTGTCTCTCCCCGGGGAGCCAGCACAAGGCCTGAGGGGCGGGGTGTCTCACTGCTTAGCCAGTGCAGGGCAGGGCACACAGTCCATGCCTGACATCTGCCTGAGCCGTCCCTGCACATTTAGTCCAAGAAGAATTGACACCCCAAGAACTCAGACATCCAATGTGTGTAGTGAGCGCCCATCAAGTGCCGGGCGCCCCACACGCCCTGATCCATCCAGTCTGCAAGACAAGGCAGCTTCTGGCAGCAATAGCACCAGGTCCCTTCTCCCTACATTCGACTTCATTTTGCACCTCCCTCCCCCCACTTCACTTCCCAGGGCATACTGGGCACAAATCCTGTGCAGAGGCTGGGAGAGTCTAGGACATGCTGGACTCTAATGAGGGTCTGTGCCCACACACAAATGTGCTGATTGAGCAACAGCAGAAAAAATATATCCACCTGTGGAAAGATTAGTGTAGACAGATCTTGGAGGGCTTCTAGGAAGCAGCAACAGTGAGGATTGTACAATCCTTTTGCAATGAGGAAGACTATCTGCCTGACCCTGGAGGCCTCAGGCCATATTTCAGACTCTGCAGGCAGGAGCTCCCAGATCCATGTCCCTTAGGGTAGAGCCAAGGCCCAGGGCAGTTAAATGACTTGCTCCAGATCACACAGCCAGCCAATAAGTCAATGGCACCTGCAGCCCTGGAGCCCCCAGCATGCTGCTTGCTGCAAAGACAGTTTCCAATCCCTGGGAGGCTAGGGTGGTCTCATCTCAATCCTGGGCAGGCCATCTGAGCCTGGCCTTCCCTAGAGATAGGTACAATTAGCCCCATCTCTCAGATGGGAAAACTGAGATGTAGGGGCTGCACCCATGTCATGTGGGAATCCAAACTCTGACCTCTGCTGACCAAGTCCCAAGTGCCCAGCACTGTGTTAGATGCAGAAGTACCCACGATGCCCTCGTCACTCCATCACCCTGGAGCATGCTTGGCACCCAAGACTATGGACATGCGAAACTGTGGGGGATGGGGAGGGGAGCAGCCCAGTTTGGAGTTGAGGGCACCTTAAAGTCAAACTGGAACTGCCTCTGCATTCAGAGTTCACGGCCCATGCTTGGGAGTCCCAGGGAAGAGGGTCCACCCGAGCTGCTAGAGGCCAGCCACTGCCACCTACCCCCAGGCAGCAGCCTGGGGCCAGGGCCAGGATCTGACAGTAACAGAGCACAGCCACCCAAGAGAGAGCTCTCAGTTCATTTTGCAGGTGAGGAAACTAAGCCCCAGAAACATCAATGGTCTGGCCAGGGTCACCAACTCCTAATCCCAGACTCCTCCTAGTCTAGGATCAACAGACCAAGTCTACACCTGCTCAGGGCTGTCATGAGCTCCTGGGGGTCACAAGCACAAGCAGCTTAGTCAGAGTTACCTGGGGCAAGTATGACTCTGAGCAAGGTCCCTCCCAACTGCTGCTGGGATTTGAGTGAGCTCCTGGGACACCGGGCCCCCAAGGGGTGCTGGTAGCTTGGCCCCTGGCCCCTGGTCCCTAAATCCCTGCCTCCACATCCAAATGAGGGGTCCATAAAAATGTAGTGCTCAAGGTAATCCCAAAACTCTGTCTCTCGCCCCCCAAATATCCAGCTCCTCACTGCCCCTCATCCTTTCCAGCTGCATTTATGAAGCACCCTACTGTGTGTCCAGCACCCAGCTAGGCCCTGAGGGATCCAGAGGTACCATGGGAACTGAGCCATATTGAGGGATATGTGGGGTCAGCTTGGTCCATCCAGAGGGTCCTGGGGCTGTGGCAGGGAGGCTGGACTGGGGACCTTGCCCAGGACCTTGAGTCTCTGTGACTCTCTCCTTAAAGTGAGCATCCATCTAGCAGTGGCTCCCAGCTCTGCCTGGCCCTGGCCCGGATGCCTCCAGGGAAGGCCATTCTCTAAGCTGGGATCACTCCCACCCCACAGACCACTTACTTCACCTAGAGACCCAGAGAAGGGAGGCCATACCCTCAAGGTCACACAGCAGCTCAGTGGCTGTTTTGCCTGGGTCCACCCAACACACGGCAGCGTCACAAACCCCCTGCAGACCAGGCTGCTGCTCAAACACATTTAATCTCCCCGCCACTCACTCCACACACGCCCACACCTCACCCTGCATGCCTCACCCCACCCCTAGGGCAGGATTGCCCCAACCTCTCCAGGAAGCACAAACCCACCTCAACCACTTTCTCCCTACGCCCAGCCTCCTTCCCCCAGGGCACTACTCCAACAAATCCACTTCAACTCTCTCTTTAAGAGTCTCAAGCCACTCCATGCCTCACCCCTACCAGAAGCCCACCCTCTCAGCACCCCTGCTGGGAGTGAAACTTCATTCCACCCTAGCATCTGGGCTCCAGCTCTGCCAGGTGCACTGCGTGAGGTGCAGCCAGTCTGCTTCCCACGGGGCTTCCCTCACTCCCAGCGCGGCAGGGAAGTAGTTGGGTCCTGGACCACTCATCTGGTCCAGTTCTTTACAGGAATACAACCCACCCCTGCTCTGGCCACATTTCCTCCAGGACCTGGCCTTTCCAGGCCATGGGGAACAGGAAGTGTTCACCCCACTCCGCAGAAAGCCCACAACCTTTTTGCACACACAGGGCAGCAGCACCACATCAGACTGGCCAGGAACTTGAATCACGTCTGAGAACCAGTGGCCTTAACAGATCCGGGTACTGGGGCCCCGAACCCAGGACCCAGAGTCTGTGCCAACCCCCCTCCAGGATGCAGAGGTCCCGCCCACACCCGGGAGCCCCCCACAAGGACGTCCTGCCAACAACTTGGGAGCGACCTTGGCAGAGACCCAGCCCCCTTTCCCAGCTGCACTGCTCTCCAAGAGTTCATCCAGCTGGGGCGGGGGGCGGGATCCCCGGTCCCCTCCTCCAGATGCGTGCCCCGGGTTTACTGTGGCGTGCGCGGACCCTCCCGCCCCAGCACCCTCTTCTCACTCGCGCTCCGGCTGAGCGGGGAGTTGGCGCTGTCACGGCGGGACGGTCAGCGCCCGCCCTCGCAGTCCCCGCCGCGGGACGGACCCGCTGCCCCCCCGCCCCGGAGTGTCCTGCCTTGTCCCCGGCTCGCCCGCGCCCTCAGCCGCACGCAGGGTGAGGTGCAGACACGACAGGGACCCCGTCCTCCCGCCCCGGGAGGCGGCGCGGCCCAGACCCGGCGCGGGGCGGCGAGCGCGCGGACCTACCCGCTCCACATCCCGGCGCCTCGGGGCGCCCGCGCGTCCGTTCCCCGCGCCGCCGCCGTGTCCTCCCTGCGCCGCCCCGCGCCGCGTCCCCGCCCGCCGCCGACTCCGCCCCGGCCGGCCGCCCGCCGCCTGTCAGCGCTGCCCGTCGCCCAGGTGGGTCTATGCGGCTCGGGCTCCAGGCCCCCGGCCCAGCGCTGACCTGCCCTCGCGGGTCACGTGGCCAAGGGGCGGCTCGAGGACACGTGCCCGGCCCCGCCCCTCCGCCGGCCGCGCGGGGACAGTGAGACTGCCGAGTTGGGGGAGGAACCCGCTCGCCAGCATCCCGTAGCCAGCGCGGCTCTCATACTGTCCCAGCGGATGCTCTGCCTCCAGTCACCTACCGCCCCACCCATCCTGGGCCACCCCTGCTCAAGAACCTGCAATGGCTCCCAGGCTTTCAGCTCTCTGATTCTCACACAGACTGTCACTCAGGCCAGCTGACGCTCTCCCACCCCCTCACTTGGCCTGGGGCCATGTACTCCTTCCCTGGGCTCTGTGCTTTGTGGCTGTCCCCTGCAACATCCTGCCTGCTGGGAAGCAGGGTGGGGGCAGGCCCCAAAACAAGTTTTCTGAGTCCTACTCTTTGAGTGTTTATCCCTAGGGAGTAGCCACCTTGGCCCAACTCTCAGCACCGGGTCTCCTGCCTCTGAACACAGTGCCCATCCTTGCCTTTGCCCACTATCTGCCTGCTAGAGAATGCCACCCTCACCTGCAACGCACACTCACACACCTTTCTGGTCCCATGTCCTCTGTAAAACCTTTCCCTGTGAAAACCTTTCCCTGTGAAACCTTTCCCAGTCCCCTGGTCCACCTGCTCCTCAGTCCCTCTGTCCCACCTATCATGAGCACTGTGACCATTGGCCTCAATTTCAGCTGGGCCTAGATCCGGTGAGAACAGAACCCTTCTCCCCAGGGCCCGCAGCGCCACCCTGCATGTCTGTGGGAGGACTGGGGTATGGGAGAAGGTATTTCCCCTTCCAGATGCCACCAGCACTCTGAGCACTACTCTTCCAGGCTCACCGACTCTGGGGCCCCAGGCTTGAGTCTGTCAGATCATCATGTGCGGACACAGTTCATTCATTCATTCACTCATTCTTTCAGTCAGCCACCCCATCTGAACGTGAGCTATGGGCCATGTGAGGGCTGGTGACCCAGAGGGAAACTGCACAGACAGGCTCTGCCCTCCTGGGGCTCCAGTGTGGTGGATGGGGGGCATACAGACCTCTACTTCCAGAGCCACTGCTTTGCCTATGGCGCACCTTGCCAAGTGAATGATGTCTTTGTTCAAAATAGAATACAGTGCTCCTTTCTTAGGTGGGCACAGCTCACACCAAAGTATAAGACTTGGTGAATGGAGGCCAGACTGGATTTCATGACTTGCTAGCTTCCTTGTGCAGTGAACAACCTCAACAGCCCTCCATGGCATCCCTTCCAACTTTCCAGAATCATTCAGTCCAGTTCTCCCCTGCCCTTCATGCTGCAGGGCAGTTGTTTCCATTACTAGGGCTTACAGAGGGCAGGAACCAGCTCCTTCTTGGAGCTGTTTTCTCCTACCCACCTCAGCCCAGCTCAGGATCTGGCCCACCCAAAGCAGACGTCAACATATGTTTGTTGACTTGAATCCTTCACCAAGTAAATCTTGAGTAATTGCTGTCTGCCTGCCTCTTGCTCTGCTCACCATTTAGGGGAAGGAGGAGAATATGACACAAAGAAAGCCCAGGACAGGGCCTTTGCCCTCCAAGTCTTCACAAGCCGAGACAGGAGACAAGTTGAGGTAACCCGGACCAGTGGGAGATAAAGTATGGAGGAGGCATCAGCTCAGGGCTATGGCCCCAGAGGAAGAGTCCTCAGCCTGGGAGGGCTGGTCGACTGGGGAGGCCCTGGAGTGAAGCCTCAAAGGACAAGTGTGTCATCCTGTCATCCATGCATCCAGCTACCATGGGCTGCCCTGCCAGGCCGCACCGCCTCCCCCGAGAAGCACAGCCAACCCTGCGCCTCAGCTGATAAGGAGGGGCTCAGAGAAGTTAAGGAATCCGCTTATATATCATCACATAGCCAGGGGCAGCAGGGTTGAGTCCTCACACACCAGTTTTGCAAAAAGACTTCCCAGCAACCAGAGGGCTCGCTGGGAGCCGCAGCTATGTGCAATCAGGTTACTGGGCACCTACTAGGTGCCTGGCCCAGCAGGTGGGGAGGGAGAAATAAAACATGTTCCTCTGCTCACAAGCCACAGCCGTCCCCACCCTACCGCCCTCTGTCCCCTGCTGTCATCCCATCCCCAACCTGCCAGCCTGGACCACAAACCATTGGCTGAAGGCCGATGTGGAGCAGGAGACCATGTTCCCATGGACGACCCAGGCCCTGATTCTGGACTTAAATCTGTCCTCAGCTCACTGTGTGACTCAGGACAAGTGTTTTGCCGCCTCTGAGCTTTGGTCTCCACCTCTGTACAGCCACCAAGTTGGACAAAACAATCAGAGCCACCCCCTGGTATTGACCTTGTAGGAGGCTCTGGAAGTTCCTCATAGTTCCTTGCCAGTCCCCTGTACAGAGATCGGCTGCTCACACCCCTCCCCAATCCCGAGTCCCTACAGAGCGGCAGGGTTCCCCCTCCCCTCCACGCCCCAGAGTCCTAGCTCACCTGTCTGTGCCCCAGGGCTTCTCTCCCAAGTTCCTCTCAAGTGCAGAGCACAGGCCTGATGGGGCATAGCAGACAGTCCCTGAGCTCATGGCCAAGAACACCGGGCATGTCCCGCGGGCAGGGCACTTGGCAGGCTCCTCAGGGGGGTCCATGCTTGTGGGTCCAGTCCGATGCGGGTGCCTCTGGAGACTGCCAGGAGGGCAGGTGGCAGAAGCCTTCTCCCCACCCCCAGGCTGAGCCTCACGCTAACCTTTGCTATCTCCCAGGAGCAGCCGTGTGAGGGAGGCACCTCCCAGACAGCCTCTATCCCCTTAAACCCCGTAATTATTAACTCCGGTGGCTCATCGGACAGCAGAAGACACTGGGGCCCTCCTTTCTGGGCTCTGGGCCAGGGCGAGTGAGACATCTTGAGGGGGGTTGGGGGGCCTGGGGCCCCAGGATTCACCCAGGCCCTCGGTGGGGCTGCCTGTCCCCTCCCCGCCAGGATGCTGTATGGACAGAGCCTGCCCAACCCACTCTCTCATAGCTGGCTGTGTGGCCTCAGGCCCTTCCCCTGACTACCCCAGGCCTCAGTGTCTCCTTAGAACTTCTAACTACCCCTGGCAAGGGACAACTCAGTGTGGCAGTTAGGATTACAGACCGAGTCAGCCAGGCTGGATTCAATCCCACTTCAGACTGTGAAACTTTGCACATGTCAGCCTCTCTGTGCCTCAGTTTCTCCAGCTGTAAAATGGATGCTACAGCTGCCATTGCCCAGATATGCCCTGAACCACACTATTCCCTCTTTCTAGAACCTCCACCCCTTCCCATTCCTGCTGACAAATTTCTCTTTTGCTCCTCCCCTCCCCTCCAGGAAGCCACCCATGGATTGCTTTCTTCCTCTGCAGGCACTGGGCTGGTCCCTTAGACACAGGAGTCATGACAGATGCCCCACGGAACTGTGAGACACTCCCACAAGAACTGGGTGACTCTGTGGGCAGAGGGTAGCTTGCCCCCTTGCCTGGCACATGGTCAGCTTCAATCCACCTGTGAGATGGTTTGAATGTGCCACCTTGTCTCATGTGGCCTAAACTCTAATCCTAGTTCTGCTGTTCCCTGGCTGTTTGACCTTGGGCAAATCACTTAACCGCTCTGGGACTCAGTTCCCTCATCTATAAAATGGGAACAATTCTCCCCTGTGAAGTAGTGAATATCAAAGAAGACAGCCTTTGTGAAGTGTCGGCCACAGTGCAGACGAAAAGCAGAGTTTCCTATTCCCTTCTCCCTTGACTTCCCTCTTCTTTCCCGTCAGCCTCTGAGTCCTTGCTGGGGAGAAGCCGCCAGTTCCTCCCACCCCGCCCAGCTGAGCAACCGGATAACAGTATCTCCCACTCAGCTTTGGGCTTCAAAGCTCTCAGCCTAATGCGAACCAGATGCCGCCTCCCTCTCCTGGCAGTGAATTTTCCGTGGCCTGCTCCCACCCCCTTCCTGTTTTTGCTCCTCTCTGATCCCCCTGCTGAATTCTCCCGGGCCCCCACCTTCCTCGCCGGCAACCTCGAGGCTCACCTGGAAACAATTAATGGGAAACAGGATGTGTGAGGAGGGGGGTCTCTCCATCACCCCAACAGGACAGGAGGGGAAGGCCCTCAGCCTGGGGGGCAGCACAGTGTGTGGGAGTTGGGCCCTCCCTGCCAAGACCTGGCAGCCACCTCGGGGGAAACCGAGTCAGAGTTGCTGGGGACTGTATATAGAGAGAGATGTGTTATTTTCCGGACATTTAAACACAGCGTGGGCTGGATGGGAGCTGTGAGGACCTTGTCCTTGGCTGTGGCTTCTTAGAAAAACGAGAGCCAGAAATCCCCTGATCCTCTCCTCTTGCGTATGAGGAAACTGAGGCTCGGAGACTCACCCAAGAGACAGCCCAGTCTGGGCCAGCTTGTCAGGAAAAGCAGCAGCCCGAAGCCCCCTCCCCTGCTTGCTGTCTCAGTGTCATTCCTGCCTGCCCTCCCCCTGCCACCCAGCCCAGGCAGGATCAGTCACGAGGGGAGGGTCACAAGACCACCATCTTCCTGCCCGCTGGGGGCTGCTGCCCAGCCACCTCTGCCGCAGGCCGAGCGCCACGAACACCACGCACCGCACCGGGAGGGGCAGCCTCTGAGGCAGCCGGGTCTTCCCCAGCAGAGGCCAGGCACTCAGCAGGGGGCCGTGGGCAGGCCTCGGGAAGGAAGTGTGTGTGGGGAAGGTCTTCCTTTGTGCCCTCAATCCTGTGAACCCCCTCAGGGCAACCAGAGCTGGCCCTCAGAGTGAGGACTCCCCCATTTCCATGAAAATAGTCCAAGGGCTCCCCAAAGCAGCTCTGGCCACCCGCCCCTCCCTCCGCCAGCCAGCTGCACAGTGTTTGGACAACTGGATGGAATGTTTTGCAGCCAGAGTCCTCCCTGGATTCCCGAGCTCAGATTTCAAGAGGGAGGGAGGAGAGGATGCTGGCTTTGGCTCCAGGGGGAGGGGAAGAGACTCCCTGCCCTCCCTCTAGACCTGACCAAGACCCAGCCCTGGCCCCTCCGGGAAGGGCAGGACTGAGGGTGTGGAGACAGCGCAGTGGTATCATCAGAGATTTGGTCAGACCAACCCCATGAAGTCAGGCCCCGGGGACAGTCTGGGCTCAGGCAAGGACTGGGCCCAGGACAGCACTTTGAGAACACAAACATCCCATGACAGAGACCTTTCCCCTTTTATACGCAGGGCAATTGGGATCCACAGGGGGCAGGCGCTTGTCCCAGGAGGCACAGCAAGCTGGGTGCAGAGCTGGGCTGCAGCCCAGGCTTCTTGGTGCCAAGCTCGCTCTTCTCACTATCCAGGAAGTCCCTGCCCTCACTAGCAGCCCCAGAGACGCACACACCCCAGCCAGGGAATCGTCATCCTTGCTCCTTCCCCAAATGACGGAGGCAAGATAATCTACTCACAACGTAGGTTCCCAAAGCAAACACAGACACCGAGCTCCCCACCAGCGTCAGGGAGAGTGGCATTAACCCGCTTGTGGACAGGGTGTAGAGGTCCCAACAGCCAGGATCCCTGGCCTGGCTCCCACTCTGGGGCCAGGGCTCCCCCAGGTCCCCACCACAGCTGCCCAGGCGTCCCAGAGCCCCTTGAGTAATTCCCTTCTCTGGCTCCAAAGACACACAAGTTCTAGACCCAACTACATGGAAGCTGGCTTGAGCCTCAGTTTACCCACCTTCAAGTCAGGAGGATTATCTCTGCTCTACTTGGCTCATCATCGTATCACGAGGTGCTGATGGCGAGGAGTGGGACTGCTGGTGGACCCCTGTGGACACACACATTTCCCAGCTACAACACTCAAATGAAGAAGGAAGGAAGAAGGGGATTCCTTTGTCCCCAGATGGGGGTGTGAGTCCCACCAAGGTGCCTGGGGGCCTGGGCTGAGTTCCTAGAGACTAAACCAATTTACGGAATTAGTGAGCCCATCGGAAGCCTTGGGGGAAGACATGACTAGTGGGGGAAGGTAGGACTCTGGGACAGCTGGTGACTCCCTGCCCAGATGGCAGAATGGGGTGTGGCAGGGACTATGCTGGGATCTTTGCACGTAAAATCAGACTGAGTTCACCCTTGCACCCACCCGATGTGGTCCTTCATTGCTTTCTGTTCCCATTTTAAAGATGAGAAAGCTGAGATTTGGAAAGTTTAAAGGGTTTGGCCAACAGCTAACAAGTAAAGGAACTCAGATATTAATCCAAGTTTGTCTGACTGCAAAGCCCATTTTCTTATCCCTCCACCATCCACCCTCTCAGGAGAAAGGGTAAGGTGAAGCTTTTTAGAGAAAGTAGGGCTTGAAGAATAAACAGGATTTAAATATCTGTGCAGAAATGGAGGGCAGGGATTCTATGCAGAGCTTGGAGGTAGGAAGAGCAGACCATGGGGAGAAGCAAACCCTTCATTTTCCCGGAGCTCAGGAAGGCAAAGGCTGAATCCCAAAAGCCCTAGAGGCCAAGTTAAAGAATTTGGACTTTATTCTAGAGGCTCCACGGAGATGGTGAGATGGTTAAACATTTTTGAGCAGGGAAGTGAAACGATCAGAGCCCTGCTTTGGGAAGACTAAATGGACAGCAGTGTGCATAGAAAATAGAACTGAACACTTAGCAAATATCTAGCACTCTAGCCAGGGCAACAGTGAGGCTGTCTTCAAAAAAAAGAAAATAGAAGATGGAGGAGAGGTAATATTTGTTCAATAGGTACAGAGTTTCAGTTTGGGAAGATGAAAAAGTTCTGGAGGTGGATGATGGTTGCACAACAGTGTGAATGTACTTAATGCCACTAAACCATACACTTTAAAATGGTAAAGAAAAAAAAAAGACATATCTGACATACCTAAGCATAAGGATAGGGAAAGGTTGAGGTTGAAAAAGTTATCCCAAAAGAAAGGTGTTATACCTATATTAATAACTGAACTTTAAGACAAAAAACATTAGGGGTAGAGTTGGTCACTATGCAGTAATAATAAAATGATGACCATGTTAAGAAAAAAAAGTTAAATACACCAGAAAGCTCTAACAATTATAAATTAATATGTGCCTAATAAAATGATTAAAAATATTTAAAGCAAAAATCATTAGAGCTACAGGGGGAAATTAGACAAATCTATCAGAACGGTGTGAGGTATCAACAAACCTCTCTCAATTATGGGTAGAAGGCCGGGCGTGGTGGCTCACACCTGTAATCCTAGCACTCTGGGAGGCTGAGGCGGGAGGATCACTCAAGGTCAGGAGTTTGAAACCAGCCTGAGCAAGAATGAGACCCCGTCTCTAGTATAAATAGAAAGAAATTAATTGGCCAACTAAAAATATATATAGAAAAATTAGCCGGGCATGGTGGCGCATGCCTGTAGTCCCAGCTACTTGGGAGGCTGAGGCAGGAGGATCACCTGAGCCC